>CAUYPK010063803.1:0-10271 GCA_963574355.1 Loris lydekkerianus | reverse complement strand
AACACGCGGCTAGAGCCGCATGCGGCTCCCAGCCAAAATGAATTTCAGCTCTTTGCCTCTTATCATTATTTTGTATACTGTGGCTCTTTGCCAAGTTTGGATTTTGTTATGCTGCTTCTGAGGAGAGACCTCTGAGGAGCGATCTCCGAGAGCGTAGTCGAACTTGTTCGCCACCCCTGGTTTAGAGGATCTGTCCAGCTCTGTAAGAGGAACGTCAATGTCTCCTGCTATTAAAGTGTATAGGATATCATATTGCTCAGATTAATTAGGTCTGTTTCAAGAATCTGGGATATTTAAGCTGGGTGCATAAATATTTAGAATTGAAATGTCTTCTTATTGTATTTTTTCCTCGACCAATATGAAGTGTCTTTTATGGCTTAATTGCTTTAAATCCACTTCTATCTGAAAATAAGATTGCTTTCTTCTGTTTTCCATTTGCCTGAAAAATTGTTTTCCATCTCTTAAACCTGGGTTTTACTTTGTTCTTCAATGCTGCAGGCAGCAAATGGATGGCTATGCTTTTCTATCCAATCAGCTAGTGTATGCCTCTTCAGTGGGAACTCAAGCCATTAGCATTTATTAAGAGAATTGATAAGTGTGGTGGAATTCTATTCATGTCATTTTGTGAAAGTCCTTTGCTTATTTTATCTTTTGTGTCTTTGTGAAAGCTAAATTTTGTGCTTTAGTTTCTGGGTGTTTAGTTTGCTGGTGGTCCTTTGTGATGGTCAGCATGTAGAATATGTCTAAGTATATCCTACAGAGCTGGTCTTCTTGTGGCCAACTTCCTCAATGTTTACAAATCAGTAAAAGATTTGATTTGTCCATCAATTTTAAAGCTTAGTTTAGCAGGATTAGAATTCTGGGCTGAAAGTTGTTTTAAGTAAATAAAATGTAGGTGGCCATTCTTCTCTGGCTTGAAAAGTTTTATTTGAGAAGTCTGTAGTCACCCTCATGGATTTGCCCCTATTGGTCAATTAACACTTACTCCTTCCTGGCTGCTTGCAGAATCTTCTCTATCATCTTGGTTTTGGACTAGTTCATGACAATGTGTCTTGGAAAAGCTCTGTTTCAGTTCTGCAGCCTGGGGTTCAAAATCCCTGTGAAAGGAGTTTGTCAGAATCCTTGGTGATACTTGGAAAATTTTCATTTATGATATCCTCTAATATGGTTTCCATTCCTCTGGGATGTTCTTCTTTCCCTTCTGAGATACATATATTTTTTAGGTTTGAATTCTATTCATGTCATTTTGTGAAATGAAGACCTATAATTCTCTTCAGTGAACGTTCTGCTCACTCTCTCTGTTTTCTGTCTCTTTAACTGCCTGTGTTAGCTCAAGAGCTTTCTCCTCTACCTTAGAAATTCTTTCTTCTGCAGGGTCTCATCTGTTGCTTATACTTTCTACTGCATCTTTAAGTTCCCTAATTGACTGCTTTCATTCCTTCAGCTCTGCTATATCCTT
This sequence comes from Loris lydekkerianus, assembly GCA_963574355.1. Lineage (NCBI taxonomy): Eukaryota > Metazoa > Chordata > Mammalia > Primates > Lorisidae > Loris > Loris lydekkerianus. The sequence goes on along the minus strand of CAUYPK010063803.1, from coordinate 8,812 downwards.
TCTATTTTCTTTAAATCTTTCATCTCTTATTTTATTCTGTTTTGGATTTTTTTTTTTTTTTTTTTTTTTTTGCTTATTTTCCACTTTCTCAGCAATTTCCTTCATCATTTTTACCATCCATATTTTAAATTCCCTTTATGTCATTTCTCACATTTCTTAATAGATGGTATCCTCTGTAGTAGCTACCTCATAATTCCTTGCTAGGGTTACTCTGTTCTTTCTCTTCATGATGCCAGGATTTCTCTACTGTTCTTCCTCATGAATGTTTTCTTTTTGTCTGTTTCCTTGCTCCACTTTTTCCTTTCACTTCCTCCTGCTCTTTAAGTTACCATGCCTCTGATCTAAGGAGTTGAAGTGCCCTGTCAGTAAAGAATGAAAAAGAAGTGAAGACTGAAGAGCAAGAATGGATAAAAGATTTGAAAAGGGAAAAGAGAAAGGAATGGGGGAGAGTAAAAGGGAAGATTAACAAAAAGAATAGAGGAACAGAAAGAGAGAGATGGGAGTAATGGTTACGTACAGAAGGATACTTGACCCACACCCACAAATCCTAACCTCTGGGAGGCTGAGTTAGATGGGTCCCTCAAGGTATGGAGCTCTTTGCCCTCCTGAGCAGACACAAGACCCCACTTCCACCAAATAAAGAAAAAAACAAACAAAAATACTATCATCCAAGTAAAGCAAACAAACAAAAAAACTTAAGAGATATAATTGGGGGGAAAATAACAGGGTAGAAAAACTAGCAAAAATGAAGACTTTATTATTAAAGAAGGAAACAATAAAATATAATTATACTGGAAAAAAAGAAGAAATAAGAAAAAGAAAAACCTACCATGTCCTGTCTTCCTGACTTCTTTGCCCTCATATCCCACAGGGTTGGGAGCCTAAAGGTTTTCTCAGCCTGCTTAATAGACATAACTTGACCTTTCCAAACCATGTCACATGGCTATGCAGTGGCTTTCCCAGGGAAGCATGTCGCTTAAATCTTTCCAGGAGTGGCTGCTCTACTTATCAATCAGCAGAACTGGCCTTGCCCTAGGAGACTGCAGCCCAAGTTTACAAGGCAGCTTTCCACAATGGCTGTACCTGTCGTGCAGCTCAACAATGAGAGTTCTGCTCTGCCTGGATGGCTCAGTCCCAACCTCTGGGCATTGTTCAAAATAATTTACTCCTCCAAGCTCTCCCAATGTAACTCAACCAAGTACCCAGGTCCAAAACAACCCTGCAGGGCAGGCCTTCTCTGCTGCACACTGTCCTGGCCACAGCCACAGCTACACTGGCTGGCCTCTCCCAGAATGCAAGTACTTGCTGCTTTTTCACTGCTTTTATCCTCATCTTGGGATCCTGAAGTCTCCCACTGCCTCCCTGTGCCCCCAAAGGAATGTTTCTGGGAAAAGCTCACATGCCAGAGGTGCCTGAGGTCTTCTCTCCCCAATATCACCTTGCCCAGCTATAAAGACACTATCTCTAGTCCACCATCATACTCCACCCTCTCATAGCTAGACACTTTAAAACTTCCAAATATTTTCTTTTTTATTGTGCTTTGTTAATTGCAAAATACATAGCTTTGTGATTACATGAAATTCAAATGAATTTTTATATTTACTGTTTATGCATTTTTACACACATATATAAATGCTTTAGAAATAAACACTCAACAAAAAGAAGGTTTAATAAAACTCTTACTGCTAAGGAATTAGAAGCATAGGCATCTGAGATTGGCTAGCCTAGCAATCATGTTCAGTGTTCAGTAAAGTATTATGCACAGTATTTGTGAAAATATCATAATCTTTGGAGTCTGAGAAAATTGCGTTAAAAGTTTCACTTTGCTATTTGCTGTTTGAATAACACCAAGAAAGCTCATTAACTCCCTTGTAATTTATTAAATAACATCACTAAAAGGGGATAATTAATATACATCATCAACTTTTTTTTCTAATTTCTTTGCTCCTCATTTAATATGTTTTACCATATTATTCAGGCATAATTTATATAAATTCTATACATATATAATTACATATATTTTAACATGTATATTAAATATATATTTTATATATAATTTGATGAGTTGAACACATTCATACAATTGTGATGCCTTCACCACTATCAAGATAACAGATATATCCATCACCTCCAAAAGTTTTCTTTGTCCTTTTGCTATTGTTTTGTTTGACTTTTGATAAGAACTTTTAGCATTTAACACGTTATCTACTCCTTTAACACATTTTAAATGCAATATACTGTATTATCAACTGTAGACGATAGATTGCACAGCAGATGTTTAGAATTTATTCATCTTCCAACAACAACTTCCAGGGAATAATGGGGAGAAGTAAATGAAAATGGTTCAGTGGGTTGAACACATATTTTAGTGTTTACACTAGAGCTTTCACTAGTGAACTAAATACTTCGTTCTCATGAGTTATATATTAGAAGAGAATACCAATGAAGAAGTAAAAGAATATATTAATAATTGTCAAAGAATGATCATTGCTGGAAAGGTAGGGGTGATAGTGACTGAGAGGTGAGGTGTTAATTTACATGTGTTTGATGGAACTCTTATCACAAATGGCATTTGAGCTGAGACCTGAAGTATAATTAAAGTGAACTATGTGAAAATATTGAATAAGATGGCATTATTCAAATGCCTCCCAAAACCAAAGTTGTTCAGCAAGGGTAAGAAAAGGGAAAAATAAGCGATGACAAATTGGATTAAATTATAACATTGATGAATTTTTAATAAGATCAGTGTGATTTAATAAATAATGATGATAGGGCTGGAGAGGAAGGCATGGTGCAAGTCACACAGAGCAGCCTGTTAAGCCATAGTAATAATTCTTGATTTTATTTTGAGTGCAGTAGGAATGCTCTTGTAAGTAAGAAAAGTGGGTCTTCAGGGACTATATAGAAAGAAACAAGTTTAAGCAATCAGCCTGTTTTCCAAATTCTTGTTTTATATAATCTGTGAGACCCCAGCCACTCAGTCCACTAAGACAAATGCCTGACAAATCCTGGCAGCTTATAGAAGAAACTGAGTGAACATTTTTCATTACTACACTAATGCCTCCACCCTAGGGAAGGGCTATAGCTTCATTATCTTACTTAACACATGAACTATGTGCTAGCATGACAACCTGCTATGCCTGCACCACTGGAACCCCATTCCTGATGTGATGACACACCTTCTGTCTCTTTTACTCCAATAAAATCTCTATGCCACTTTCCCATGGGGAGATACTGAATTGGAGAATATTCCTGGTGTTCTCCTTATTAGTTATAAGTAATAAAAGTACTGATCAATACCTAATTTCTGATGAGTAAAAGAGTTGTCTGTTACTCATCAGATACATGAACTGTAATTTTGAAGGGTAACACTTTTTGTTTAAATAATATTCTGGTTGTTATGTGGACAGGAAAAAATGGGCTCAAAGAAAATTATTTTTATATATTTTCTTATATAATTTTTACTCAATATGTGATATTTTATAAAAAGCACCTGACACTTGCAGACCTGCCTATCAATATCTTTTCTATCCATAGTCCTTTCTTGTTGGATCCAATATTGAAAAGTGAGATGATTTCATGAAGAACAAATAAAAAACTAGAAAAATATACTGGTCAATTAGTTCTGTTTAACAAAAATGTAAAGAAAGAAAGAAAGAAACTCATTTTATACATTTTAATAACGTGTATTTTCCACATCTATGGGTAGGCTGAAGAGATTCTTCTGATTCAGCCAGTCAGGTGTCTCCAAGAGGCGTGTTAAGACTGGGTTAGCTGCATGAGTCCTTAATACTTCTGGGTCCAGTGGACAAGCAAGGACATATACTATGCATGGTAATTGCACAGGTACAAGAGCATTTAGGAATATCTGAGGCCGCTTTTAGTTTTTCTAAATGGGCACATTGTTTTTTCACGTATATTCTGTAGACAAGAGAAACTTATTAAGCAACAGATGGAGTGCACACAAAAGGGGAAGAATTGTCAACAAAACAATTTAATATACCAAGAAAAGAAAGGCTCTGTTTTCCAGAGTGATGCAAAGGCATCAAAAAGAGAAATACTGATAATCCCTATTATAATTATCTGGTTCAAATTTAAAGTAAGTAATATTGTTTGTTAGCATACATCAAGCTTGGGTTAAGAAACCTATATTCGTCATTTTGTAGCTATCAGAAAAGTTATATTACACAACTGCTTAAGAGACTTTAAAATGACTTTATTTATAATTAAACATAGAAAAGTTTTCCACTTTTTTTAGAACTTAAAATATTAAATTCACTGAAGCTTTTTGCACTGGTATTGACGATGGCTTTTATCCCTCTTCAACCTTCTTTTATGTCATTTCCTTTACTATAAATTCTATTCCAAATGGCAGACATTAAATACATGTTGTGAAATTAAACTACTAAAAAGATAATGTGAAGAAGAGGGCATTGTTTGATTGATTAAACAGACGTAAACAAAAATTGCATTGACATAAAGCACAAAATAGATATTACACAGTTTATCACTATGGGTAGTAATTGAGATAGTTTCTGAAAAAATAACTCATATTACCATTGTTTTTGAGAAATGAATTAGGAGAGTATTCTAGAAAATGTGATATAAACTATAATTTAAATTCTTCAAAGAGATAACACATTGTAAAAAAATGTAATTTTTTAGTTATAAGAAAAATATAACATGTAAAGTGCAAGCAGAAGAATTACAAACAAGAGTAACTTTATAAAACCAATAAAAGGAGAATAATTATTTGTGAACACTTCACATTGCTTTAAAAGGGTCATAAAAAGCTCATTCTTATATAATTTTTTATTTGGATTTATGACATTTATTACTAATACATAGTACAAAGGAGTAAGTAATTATTTATACTTACTAAAACAGTTCTAAAGACTCTGCCATCTGGCATAAAGTACAATTTACTTTACCTATATATAAAAAAATACAAAGTATTTTATTCATCAAGATATGCCAGTTAAATACCATATTGAATATATTCTTAATACAGAAAGAAAAAAAGAGAAAGAAGAAAATGACTATGTTATATGAGGGTCTGAAAATAGCTGACCTGCTTTGTTGAAATCAGCAATGTACAAACATGGCATTGACACTCAGAAAAGCCATGCCATATATTGATTAATAATGATTTATTTTTGTAACCCATAGATACAAGGCAAATTTCAAGGCCATTTTTATTACCTTGTGAGCATGTTTTGTTGTTAATATTAATATTCAAGATTTGGACCTAGTGATAGTGAAAACTCTAGAAAACTCTGTCACTGGGGCTTGTCACATAGAAAGATGTGCCTTGCTAAGCAGCAGAGTATGTCATGGCTGAGAATTTATAGTAAGCATCCTGGTCCCAAGTTGTTCCTTATTTGTGGGAGAAACCATGTTCTTCACCTTATAGCCCCATGGTAGAGAACCACAGAAGCCTGTGTCTGGTCTCCTTTGATCTTGTGTTGTGAAGAAGCTTTTGACTATTAACCATATTCTTATTTTAAGGATGTTTTTTGTCCTGTTCCTGAAATGAATAATAGCTGCAGAGGAGTTCTTATTTGAAGACTTGTTAGTCTTTTTTAAGAATCAGCTTTTTTTGGCTGCCAGTCTACGACAATTATAAACGTCATTTCATTAAAAAAAAATTGCTTAGTGAAGTCAAGCATGCAATTCCTTTAATTCCTTTATTGGTAACCTGGGGCTTACATTATAAGCTTTTCTTTTATTGTGTATTGATTGTACTGTCTTCCACATAATGAGCCTAAATTCGGAATATTCTTGAAAGAACTCTGGACTGATTGCTTAGCCACTGAAAGTGTAGAAAAACTGAAATAATTGCAAATATTTATGAAAAATCTTTGCTCTTCTCACAGTATGAGATAAAATAAATCCTCTTCAAAAATTGTTCCATGTCATTTTTGTTTTATATGTTTACTATTTATTATTTTATAATTTGAAATAAACTCATTGCCTTTTCTATCAAACTATTTTTTCCATTTATAGGTATGCTTTAATAGAAAATTTTCACTATTTCTCCTCTGCTTTTATCTGACATGCCTTCATATTTTCTCGATAGTTCTAAAGTTAAATTAATGTATATGTATATGAGATCTTCATGTGATCTGTATGTATTCAAAATTTAGTTGTTATGATGTTCCATATTCTTGAGATTTTTCAAAAGCATCACTAAAATTATTATATTTATAGTCCAAATCACCTAGCATAAATATTTGATCATGGTGATCAGGATATATTTACAATTTTAATTCAAACACTAAATAATTAAAAAAACATATTTGGTATATTGTAATTTTATTGGATCTATATCTTTTAATAGCCATGTGTTTGTGAAATTCTAAACTAAAACAATTAGCATTAATTCATTCACACATCCTAAAATAGCCCTTTAAAAGGTGGATGACTTCTATAAGGTGGAGACAATATTTGCCTGCTTTCCCATTTTTCAGCAGCACATGCTCCATCATGAATGAAACAAATTTAAGAAAAACACCACTTTAAAACCAGATCATTCCCTTTCATATACCTGATATAATCAAGTAATTGTTAATGTAAGAGCACTTTTCTGAGAAAAAAATATATAAAAAAATCTCAGGAGATCAAATTTCTATTTCCTAGGGTGTTTCCTAGGTTTTTAACAGTAATGAGTTTCAAATACGATACTATGGAAGGGATTTAGTTACATTTTAAAATAAACATAGATGTAGTATTTACTTTCTTGAAATGTTATATTTGAAGTGTGACTGTACATATTTTTATGAGGGTTAGGGGCTAAATTTCCCTAAAGCATTTTGAACACACATAAGAACATGATTATTTAAAATATTTTCCTTGACCCAAATTTGTGATTCCACCAATGTGTTTTGTGCCAACCTGTTTTATCTTGACAAAATGAACTCAAAATAAAGACCATTTTGAATAGTTTATTACCATGTATAGACAATTTATAACTATAAAATTTTACATTCAAGATTGTTTCTAATTCTGATTGATTTGGTGTTATTTGAACTAGAAAAATCATAAGATAAGACCATGAATCTATTTCAAATATAATTTCATCCCAAATGCTTTTTCTGCATCTATTGAGAGAATCATATGATCTTTATTTTTGCCTCTGTTAATATGGTGGATAACATTAATGGACTTGCGTATGTTAAACCAGCCTTGCATCCCTGGGATGAAACCTACTTGATCATGCTGTATGACTTTTTTGATGATAAGCTATAATCTATTGGCTAGGATTTTGTTGAGAATTTTTGCATCTATATTCATGAGTGAGATTGGTCTGAAATTCTCCTTTTTGGTTGGGTCTTTTCCAGGTTTTTGTATCAGTGTGATGTTTGCTTCATAGAATGTGTTGGGGAAGATTCCTTCTTCCTCAATTTTTTGGAATAATTTCTGCAGTACAGAAATAACCTCTTTCTTGAAGGTTTGATAGAATTCTGGTGTGAAGCCATCTGGACCAGGGCACTTTTTTGGTTGGAAGCTTTTTTATTGTTTCTTTAATCTCAGTGCTTGAAATTGGTCTGTTCAGGGGCTCTATTTCTTTCTGGGTAAGTCTAGGGAGAGGGTGTGATTCCAAATATTGATCCATTTCCTTTGCATTGTCAAATTTCTGGGCAAAGAGTTTCTGGTAGTATTCAGAGATGTTCCCTTATATCTCTGAGGGATCAGTTGTTATTTCCCCTTTATCATTTCTGATTGAGGTTACTAAAGATTTTACTTTTCTATTTCTAGTTAGTCTGGCCAATGGTTTATCTATTTTATTAATTTTTTCAAAAAACCAACTCCTCGTTCCATTAATTTTCTGAATGATTTCTTTGTTTTCAATTTCATTGATCTCTGATTTGATTTTGGAGATTTCTTTTCTTCTACTGACATTAGGCTTAGATTGTTCCTCTTTTTCCAACTCCATAAGATGGTTTGTGAGTTTGTTGAAGCGCACTCTTTCTGGTTTTCGAATGTAGGCATCTAAAGCGATAAATTTTCCTCTCAAAACTGCTTTTGCAGTATTCCACAGGTTTTGTAGCTTATGTCTTCATTGTTGTTATGCTCAAGGATGTTAATGATTTCCTGTTTTATTTCTTCCTGAACCCATCTGTTATTCAACAGAACATTGTTTAATTTTCATGCCTTTGTGTGGAGTCGAACGTTTTGTTAGAGTTGAGTTCCACCCTTAGTGCATTATGGTCTCAGAAGGTACAAGGTAAAATTTCAATTCTTTTGATTCTGTTGATATTTGTTTTGTGTCCCAGGATATGATCAATTTTGGAGAATGTTCCATGAGGTAATGAGAAGAATGTGTATTCTTTATCTTTCGAATGGAGTGTTCTATATGCATCTATCAAGCACAGTTGTTCTAGGGTCTCATTTAAATCTCTTATATCTTTGTTTAATTTCTGTTTAGAGGATCTGTTCAGCTCTGTAAGAGGAGTGTTAAAGTCCCTTGTTATTATGGTATTATCGGATATCAGACTGCTCAGACTGAGTAAGGTCTGTTTCAAGAATCTGGGGGCATTTAAATTTGGTGCATAAATATTTAGCATTGAATCGTCTTCTTGTTATATTTTCCCTTGACCAATATAAAGTGACCTCTTTGTCTTTTTTGACTTTAGTTACTTTAAATCCATATGTATCTGAAAGTAAAATTGCAACTCCTCTTTTCTTCTGAATTCCATTTGCCTGAAAAATTGTCTTCCAACCCTTGACTCAGAGTTTTAATTTGTCTTTTGAAGCCAGGTGTGTTTCTTGCAGACAGCAAATGGATGGCTTGTGTTTTTTAATCCAGTCA
>CAUYPK010063802.1:0-17730 GCA_963574355.1 Loris lydekkerianus | reverse complement strand
TTTCATGTTTACATGGATGGAGCTGGAACATATTCTTCTTAGCAAAGTATCTCAAGAATGGAAGAAAAAGTATCCAATCTACTCAGCCCCACTATGAAACCAATTTATAGCTTTCATATGAAAGCTATAACCCAATTATAGTCCAAGAATACGGGAAAAGGGAGAGGAAGTGGGGGGGAGAATGGGTAGAGGGAGGGTAATTGGTGGGACCACACCTGCGGTGCATCTTACAAGGGTACATGTGAAATTTACTAAATGTAGAATATAAATGTCTTAACACAATAACTAAGAAAATGCCGTGAAGGCTTCGTTAACTAGTTTGATGAACATATTTCAAATTGTATATTAAACCAGCACATTGTACCCCATAATTGCATTAATGTACACAGCTATGATTTAATAAAAAACAAACAAAAAAGAATCTGTGTACACTGTTGGTATGAATACTTGTACAAGTTAGCATAGACATTATTAAAAACAGTATGGAGGTTCTTCAAAAAATTGAAAATAGGACTATCATATGATCCAGCAATTCCATTATCTGATATAGTCAAATGAAATTAAATCAGTACGTCAAGAAGACATCTACACTCCCATGTGCATTGCAGCATTATTCACAATAGCCAAGATTTTGAATCACCTAAGTGTCCATTGAAGGATGAATGAATGGATAAAGAAATTTTGTGGCGTGGCATCTGTGGCTCAGTGAGCAGGGCACCAGCCCCATATACTGAGGGTGGCAGGTTTGAGCCTGGCCTAGGCCAAATTGCAACAACAACAACAAAAATTTAAAGAAACTGTCTGGTCCAGGTGTTTAAAAAAAAAAAAGAAATTTTGTGGCCGAGTTGCAGTGGCTCAGGCCAGGCACAGTGGCTCACATCTTTAATCCCAGCACTCTGGGAGGGTGAGGTGAGTGATCAGACTCCTCAGGAGTTTGACAGGAGCCTAAGCAAAACAAGACCCCGTTTCTGCTAAAAACAGAAAAAATTAGCCAGGCATTATGGCGGGCATCTGTAGTCCCAGCTACTTGGGAGGCTGAGGCAAGAGGATTGCTTGAGCCCAAAAGTTCGAGTTTGTTGTGAGCTGTGATGACTCTAACGCATTTACAACCCAGCGTGACAGAGTAAGAGTCTGTCTAATAGAAAGAAAGAAAGAGAAAGGAAGGAAGGAAGGGAGGAAGGAAAGAAAGAGAGAGAGGAAGGAAGGAAGGAAGAGAGGGAGGAAGGGAAGGAACAAAAGAAATCATGCGTATACATAAAGGGAATTCAGCTTTAAAAAAAACTTGTCATTTTTGACCATGTGGATGGAGATAGAGGACATTACGTTAAGTGACATGTCAGGCACAGAAAGACATACACTGCATAAGCTCACTTACTACGTGTAGAATCTAAAAGTTGAACTCATAGAAGCAGAGAGGAGAATGGTGGCTACCAGAGGCTGGAGAACAGGGGGTGGATTGGGAAGACATTGGCTGAAGGACGCAATATTTCATTTAGACAGGAGAAATAAGTTCAAGAGATTGACCATACAATGTGATTACAACGGTTAACAACAATGCACTGTATACTTAACAATTGCTTGGAGTGTAGATTTTAAGTGTTCTCGTTATAAAAAATAAGCATCCGGGCGGCACCTATGGCTCAGTGAGTAGGGTGCCGGCCCCACATACTGAGAGTGGCGGGTTCGAACCAGGTCCCGGCCAAACTGGAAAAAAAAAAAAAAAAAAAAAAAGCATCTAAAGTAATATATGTTAATTAGCTTAATTTAGCTTCCCAACAATGTGTACATATTTCAAAACATCACATTATAGAAGATAAATATATATAATTACTGGTCAATGAAAAAAGAAGGTGGAACCAGAAAAGTATGACCCAGCTTCAAGTAAAAAGACGATCAATGGGAACCAATTTCAAGTTGAGTCAAATGTTGGAATTAGCAGATAAGGATTTGATAGAATGTATTTCAACTATGCACAATAAAGTAAAGAAAAATCTCATTGAAACAAGTGAAGAAATAGGATATATAAGTAAAGAACTAACAAAGAGAAGTTCTAGACCTAGAAAATAAAATAGGACATAGTGACATCAATTTCCAAAAGGAAGAACCAAGCTAAGAACAGAGTGAGCTGAGAGATGGGGACAGCCCCCCAGTGCAAAGCTGAGATGGGACTACTGCAGCCCCGTCCGGGGCAGGTCCGCAGGGGCTGGAGGGGTGGCCTGCAGGAGATTTGTCACAGGGACAAGACAAATGTGATGAGTCCCTGAGTGCACATTTGTGTCGAGATTGATTCTCAAAGATAAGAACTGGCTCTACTAATCTCTGAATCTCCCGCATTGAGCCGGGCACATGGTAGGTACTCCTTAAATTAGTCACATGTTTGCATTCTAATATTGGCTCTGTCAGAGACCACTTAACCTCCCTGAACTCAGCTCAGAATCATTTAAATGGGGCTGACATGTGTCATCTGGCAGCCAGGAGCATCCCATATGAAACAGGCCACACCCACTTTGGAAACTATCAAAACTAAGCAACGTAAGAAACTATCATTACCTTTTCCCTCCCACTTCTATGTGGTGTGCTTTTAGATTCAATGGTTTGCTCCCTTATTTAATTAATTTATTTAATTAATTTTTTTGAGACAGAGTCTCACTTTGTCACCCTTGGTAGAGTCCTGTGGAGTCATAGCTCACAGCAACCTCAAACTCTTGGGCTTAAGCGATTCTTACCTCAGCCTCCCATGCAGCTGGGACTACAGGTGCCCACCACAATGCCCGGCTATTTTTAGAGGCAAGGTCTCACTCTGACTCAAGCTGGTCTCAAACCTGTGAGCTCTGGAAATCTACTCGCCTCAGCCTCCCAAGTGCTGGGATTAAAGGCGTGAGCCACCAAGCCCAGATAAATTAAAATGAAATCTAGGCTCCTCTTCCATCCTATGTCAGCAATGTTTAGTTTTTCAGTGTGATGAGGGACAAGAGCAGGTTGTAAAGTGTATAGGCCAAGAGTTCAGAATTATAAATCAGATTTTGAATTCACAGCCCTTTCCAGAAGCAACGCTTTCTTCTCTTTGTGATTCATCTAATTCCTCTCTGTTCACCTTAACCCTGTCATGGCGAGGCCTGACACTGGCACTGACAACTCTTGAGGGATGTAAAGCTATCCTGAAGGTCATAATGATTGTGTCGGAACAAACAAGAAAAGAATGAATGGGGCTGGGCGCCCGTAGCTCAGTGCTGAGGGCACTGGCCTCATGCTTCAGGGCTGGTGGGTTCGAACCCAGCCCGGGTCTGCTAACAAAAAAAATGACACCACAGCACTCTACTGAGGCCGACAAAGTGAGATCCTGTCTCAATTTAAAAGAAAAAAGAAAAAAAGGGGTGGTGCCTGTGGCTCAGTGAATAGGGCGCTGGCCATATATGCCGAGGATGGCAGGTTCAAACCCAGCCCCAGCCAAACGGCAACAAAAAATAACCGAGTGTTGTGGTGGGCACCTGTAGTCCCAGCTACTCAGGAGGCTGAGGCAAGAGAATCGCCTAAACCCAGGAGTTGGAGGCTGCTGTGAGCTGTGACGCTATAGCACTCTACAGAGGGTGATAGAGTGAGACACTTTCTCAAAAAAAAAAAAAAAAAAAAAAAGAAAAGAATAAATGGGTTCAAGCACTTTAATAGCACGAAAACTTGTATCCATAAAAATGCTGACCCAGAGGAAGCTTGGAATAACACATTCTCTCCTGCAGCTGTAGGATCCTGGCTAGATTGAGGACTTTGGCAGTGATCTGAGGGGAAAAAGTGCACATGACCACGCACACATAAATAAAGATGATACCTGGAAGAGGAATAGAATCTGACAACTACTGAATGCTCGTAACCAAGCTTAGATGTATCACTTCGTCTGAAAATAAAACTGTCATTAGGCTTTACTCAGTGTTTAATACTTTGGCAATACGTGTTTTCAAAAATGCCTCCTCTGGCTAGGCCTTCTCAGACACTACAGTGCTCATGACAGAAACCTTATGCTCATGGAAACATGACATTTTTATAGGCTACAATCCCAAAGGAATGCCCAATCCCTTGCTTAAATATCACTGCCTGAGGTGTTATCTTATGTAACAGGTAACACTGTTTAAATGTCAGGGAAAAAAAGACAGGAAAAGAAATGCAAGGTGACTAAGGTGACGAGAGAATTCCAACTAATTCAAGCCCCTTACGCTGAAATTCCAGTTTGAGTATCTGGCTTTTCTTTCGGTCCTAGTACAGCTCAGAGGTCAATGCTTGCCATAGAAAATGCATGTTGACATTCGAAAAGCTCTTGTAATTCATCCATATTTTTGTTGGTTTTGTAAAAAAAAAAGTAGCACAGGTCTTTAAAATCAACTTCTCCAACTTCTTAATAAAATTCACTTAATTTAGGTTTCTCTAAATAGCTCTAGAGTAGTCTTGTTATTGAATACAGCATATTACTATTAAATATGGACTCTCTTCACTCTGGAGACTGTTGTAACTAGTGAGCTGGGCAACACCTTTTCTGACTTGGAAACAGAGGAAGATGTGGCCTAGAAGGAGAGGGGAGACTGGAGGGTCTTTCAGTGTCCCATTCGGTCCTGGGACTTCCACGATGTCAACATCCCATCTGACACACCAGCCTCAGTTCTGACTCAGTTCTGCCCTAGAGGGCTCACGCCTTTTAGGAATGAACAAAGCAGTCCCAGGACCTTGTCGGAATTCCCACCCAGGACAGTTGAAATAACACTTCAGGCTAAAGAGAAATGAAGAGGAGGAGGACGGGAAAATAGTAGCAGCACAGTAACTGCCCAGTGGAAACAGCAGCATTATTGAAATGCTGAAGTCCCTCAAACTCAAGCAAACACCACTTTCAAATGGTGGGGGGACTGGTGCTGCTTAAAGAACTGGTTGATTCTAGATCTGAGGCAGGAAACATACAAGGTAAGCCTTGAACATCTTCAAAGAATATTAGAGTTAGGGGCAGCGGCTGTGGCTCAAAGGAGTAGGGCGCCAGCCCCATATGCCGGAGGTGGCGGGTTCAAGCCCAGCTCTGGCCAAAAACTGCAATAAATAAATAAATACATAAATAAATAAGGCTTGGTGCCTGTGGCTCAAGCGGCTAAGGCGCCAGTCACATACACCTGAGCTGCCAGGTTCAAATCCAGCCCGGGCCCACCAAACAACAATGATGGCTGCAACCAAAAAAATAGCCGGGCGTTGTGGCAGGCGCCTATAGTCCCAGCTACTTGGGAGGCGGAGGCAGGAGAATTGCTTGAGCCCAGGAGTTGGAGGTTGCTGTGAGCTATGATGTCATAGCACTCTACCCAGGGTGACAGCTTGAGACTGTCTCAAAAAAAGGTTTTCAACTTGGTTACCCAGGACAATTCACTGTTCCTGCTCACTGTATTTTAAATTAAGGTAGAGACTTAGTAATGTATGCTATAAAATCAATTTACAGGGTTGCAACAAACGTTTAAAATATTGAATAGTGTAGAAAAGAAACCAATGAATAGCATATAGTAAAAGTAAGTATGGTTTGATTTTTTTTTTTTCATATCTGTACGTACAATATGATCATCCACAAACACTTATTACACACATAGCTCCTATCTCACAATGTGAAGTATATTTCTTGCGGTTCTCATGTAGATTAGCCAAAAACAAAATACTGGTAAAGATTCTTCTAAAATACAATACTATAATTCAAATATATTAATAAATTACAGATTATTCCTGTCATTTCAAAAGGCCAGTTACTTTCAAAAGCAAATAAAGAATGTATAAAGGTCTGTAAGGGCATTTCATTTTATTTATTCATTTATTTTTAGCTCTGAGGCATCAAACATTGACTTCATTTTTTAGCTTGACCTTGTAGTAAATCTTTAGCTTCATTGATTTTGGCTGCTATACGTAGTATAAGGAGAGCCTCCTTTGTCTGGGTGATATAAGAGCATAATTCATTGATGAGCACCTGTTATTTTTCCTTTGTTCTTTATTGGCAGTTGGGCTTACACCTAGTATTAAAGCTTCTTCCTATTGTGTAATTTTGGGCTAAACTCACTTCTGTGAGCCACCACTGAAGGCAGATTTTGGAAGACTTTGAACATTTTGTTTGTGTTTTTGTTTTTCTGTTTTCTTTCCTTCCTTCCTTCCTTCTTTTTTTTTTTTTGAGACCCAGTCTCACTTTGTTCCCCTGGGTAGAGTGCTGTAGCATCACAGCTCACTTTGTTGCCCTGGGTAGAGTGCTGTGGCAACACAGCTCACGCACAGCAACCTCAAACTCTTGGGCTCATGTGATCCTCTTGCCTCAGCCTCCTGAGTGGCTGCGACAAAATAGGAGTGTGCCACAAAGCCTGGCTAGGTTTGTATTTTTTTTTTTAGTAGAGATGGAATCTTGTTCTTGCTCAGGCTGGTTTCAAACTCCTGAGCTCAAGCAATCTACCTGTGTTAGCCTCGCAAAGTGCTAGGATTCTGAGTCCCTGTGCCCCAGCCTTGAGAAACTTGTTTCCTTGAGGGTCCGTTTGCTTCATGGGTTGCAAAACCATGGCCTGCAGATCCTGCAGAGGTAATGGTTAGTCTAACTGCTTGGCTCTGGCTCAGCTCCTCTGCCTCCATGGGGAGTGCATGTCCTCCCAGCGCAGAGGTTGCAGCCACTAACGACATGCCTTTACCAGAGAGCCTGTAAGGGCATTTTAAGTTGGCAAAACTTCACTGGATGCCTTAGGATGGAGGATAACAACCTCAGCTTCAGTGGGCTCCTCCAGATACAGTGTACAAGGTCAGTGTGGGACAATTTGAGGACATAAAAGCTCATACTTGGAAAAAACTTCTCAGCCTACAGGGAGTTTAAGACAGAAGCAAGACAGAGGAAAAGGCAGAAAAAGGAAATCATAAAATAAGGAAACAAATTCTGAATGTTAAAACTGCAGAGTACTAAGCTGGGCATGGTAGCTCATACCTGGAATCCTAGCACTTTGGGAGGCGGAGACCAGTGGGTTGCTTGGATGGTTTGGAGTTTGAGAAAAATTAGGCAGGTATTGTGGCGGGTGCCTGTTCTAGCTACTTGGGAGACTGAGGCAAGAGAATCACTTGAGCCCAAGAGTTTGAGGCTGCTGTGAGCTGTGATGCCACAGCACTCCATCAAGAGCAACAAGGTGAGACTCTGCCTTAACTCTCCCCAAATAAAAAAAAAAACCCAAAAAACAAAACTGCACTGTACTCAATACTAGCATCATAATCAAAATAAACCAAGTCATGCTTCCTAATGACTCTTCTGACAACAAAAGTGTTTTCCTAAGTATCTGCAATGGGAGCCAAGCCCTGGTGCTCATGAAAACTAGTTAAACGGGAGTCCCCCAGACACAAAAAGCCACATATTATATGATTCCATTTTTAGATGAAATATTAAGAATAGGTAAATCCATAGAGACAAAAAGCAACTTGTTGGTACCCAGGGGCTAGGGGAAAGGGAGAATGGGATCTGATTGCTTAAGGGACAAGGTTTTTTCCTTTTAGGGTGATGACAATGATGTGATGTAACTAAGTAGAGGTTGTACTTGTATAACAGTTTAAATGTACTAGGTGCAACTGAATTGTACACTTTAAAATGATTAATATTATATGATTTTCCCCCCAATTGTACAAAATAAAGGAAGGAAGGGAAAAAGGAGAGTTCCTAAGGAAAAGAGGGATGAGTGTCCAAAATGAGGAGAGATTAGAAAGCAGGGTCCTGAGAACTTCATTATTTTGGGGGTGCTCTGCTCAAGGCCCAGTTGAGTTCCAGTTTCAGAGTGTGACAGGGACAAAGGTGATACAACTAAGGCAGGAAGGCAGGGGCAGAAAGGACACAGGGGAGGACAGTTTTGGAAAAGGAGCCAATTCAGAGCTGCTGAGAAAGTGCAAGTTTATGTTCACAAGGCATAGAAGGGTCCAGACATACAGAGCTGGGAAATGCTGGACGAGGAAGACAGAGGGTGACAGGCAGAGACAAGAGGAGAACATTCCCAGGAAGAGGGCTGGGAATGCCTCAAAGAGTTTTCTTCACACAAAGGAAGGGTGGACAAATTAGGAGGGAACATGCTATTTTGATATGTTCTATAAAAATAAAGGCAAAGCCACCAAGGAATGTTAGATACGATAGTAGAGTAGAAAATGACTTGCTGCTGCATAAGAAACCTCACTCTCAAGCTTTCTAGAGCGTTGTGGTCTGCTAAAAGTAGAACCACTGTCCAGTTTTGTGTCTTTTTGTTTGGGCTTAAAATCACCATCTCTTGAAACAGCCAATTAATTAGCATATTCATGAGCAAGGATCTATTTATAGCCTGCCTTATCATCTGTCAGTAAAAGTGAATGGCAGTATGCCACAGTTCCCCATAAACGTTTACTAAACACCTCCCTGAGCCTAGCCTGGACTGCCAGGCCAAAGAGGCTGACTTTGCCTCTAGGGGTAGTGGGGGCACAGTTGGTCACTTCTCCACTGTGGGAGTGGCTGGGAGTGTGAGGGCTCCCTCTCCATAGGGGTGGCAGAGAAAGCCTGCATGGAGGAAGGACTGGCCTGTGGTCAGCTCCCAATTCTATTCTTACTAGGCCTGTGACCTAATCACTTTCAGTTTCCTTATCTGTAAAATGGGGATGACATCTAATCAAAGGGCTATTGTGAAGAATAAGAAGTATATGTAACGTGGCCATTTCTAATTCCCTGTGAATGTGTAGGGTGTGGAGTGTGGGGCAGGCATTCTGGCCAGAGGGGGTTGCATAGCGACAGAAACCAGAGAAAGCACAGGCCCTGGGGGGAGGAAGTGGAGCTGAGTGAAGCTGAGGGTGTGTAATAGGAGGTGACTGGACAGGGGCGCCTCACTCCACACCATGGAACTGGGCTTGACCCTGTGGGCAGGAGGGCAGCACGTGCAGTCACCTCACCCAAGGCACTCGGCCAGAGTCACCACTGGCTACTCTTGAATGCCCGGGAGCAGCCGTTCTCAACCTGTGGGTCGTGACCCACAGGAACTATATTAAAGGACCGTGCATTAGGAAGGTTGAGAACCACTGCACTAGAGTTTTATGAAATTTATAAACCTCACCTTTTATTCTTGGACACTGGCCCTTTCTGGTGAATGCTTTTATATCATCTCACTTAATTGCCTACACAATTCTACAGAATGTAGACTGGTTAACGGATTTACAAATTTCTCAGCAAATCTCTGCTGAGTGAATATTTGTTCTGGACTCCATGGGGATTACTAGACATTTATAATCCTACATGGAGAGATGAGATCCACAAAGTGACAAGGTAGAAAATGACAAAATGAGTGGGAACAAAGGCAGAAGTGCAGTGGGGCAGCTTGGCCTGGTGGGCAGGGCCAGCCCTGGAAGGGCTCCACAGCCCCTCTAAGCACGTACAGCTGGGGATCCCGGATGATAAACACACACTTCTCTCTCTGGGAATCTCTCTGCTTCCCTCAGCAGTGGCATATCAAGGACTGGAGAGGCACTGCTGAATGGTGGGAATGGTCCCAGTTGCCACTATTTTATGACATACACTATTTACAGTTGCTGGTACATGGTGATAATAAAAAGCAGACCCTTTTCTTTTTTTTTTTTTTAAATGATTTTAAGCTCTATGAAGACGAAGTCCTATTTACCGCCTGTGCCAAGGGTAGGTGGGGCTTTCCAACAGCCCCTTTTTCTCATTTGGTTAGCTGCTGTTTCAGAATCAGCAAAAGGAGATAAACACCCACCTTAACAAGGTGTTTTGGGAGAGTGAAATGACACAACCTAACTGAAAATTCCTCCTGGCTCAGGGAATCCACTTAAAATGAGCTCTTTTTCTTTTGTCCTTTTGTCCCTCCCAAAGTGGTTCCAGAATCCAGTGTTGCTAGACTAGCCAACGTTTGTCCACTTGTCTTTCTGTCTATACTAGCAATGTCCATCTAGCACAGGGGTTCTCAACCTGTGGGTCACGACCCACAGGAACTGTATTAATGGCTCATGGCGTTAGGAAGGTTGAGAACCACTAATATAGCACCATAACATCCCTTACATGAGTAAGGAGTCTGATAGGAACTCTCACTCCCTAAGGGAGACCAAAAGCCTTGGGGGGCGGGGGGCAGGGGCTGCAACCTCAAATAAAAGACTGCATTCTGAAGAGCTTGTCCCCAAATAAAATTGAACAGGCTGGGCGTAGGGGCTCACGCCTATAATTCTAGCACTCTGGGAGGCAGAGGCAGGTAGATAGCTTGAGCTCAGGAGTTGGAGACCAGCATGAGCAAGAGTGAGATCCTGGCTCTAAAAAATCTAGCCAGGCTTTGCGGCCGGCACCTGTAGTCCCAGCTACTTGGGAGGTTGAGGCAAGAATATCGCTTGAGCCCAAGAGTTTGAGATTACTGCGAATTCTGACACCATGGTGCTCTACTCAGGGCGACAAAGTGAGACTCTGTCTTGAAAAATAAAATATACATCACACACAATTTTTCCAGACATCCTAGAGAACATCACACACAATTTTTCCAGACATCCTAAGGAAGAATGCTCCTGGTATCCACAGGCCTCCTGGCAAGTCTGGGTCTCTTTAGTTTTCCCCAAAGCAGCTCCTCAAAACTCACTGCTAACAAAGGGAAAGCAGAGAACATGCTTTGTCTTTGTCACGTTTTAATCTTGATGTGTCTACACTCTTTCTGAGTGTGGGAGCAATACAGAGTGCACATTCTTTCACTGATAACAATAAAGAGTAAAAACCTACGATTAGTTTCTATATGAAAAAATGGCTAAAAGTTTATAAAGTACCGTTGTTACTAAGAAATTTCAACACATTTTTCTCACTTTCTAATTAGTGACTTTACAGGCTAAAAAATAACTCTACCCAGACTGGAGAAAGGGTAATAGAAAATATTTGACCAACTAAACTAATCAAATCTATATTTCAGAACGCAAAATGTACTCTAGATGAAGCTACCTCCTTGCAGCAGACAGAAATTTCCTTAAGAACTGGGGTCCCGCAGTGTCTGAGGCAGCCTGGTTCTGGGGAGGGGCCCCTTTCTTCGTCTCATTTAGAAGGAATGGGTTCTAGGTTACAAACAAAACCTGCCCTTCAGTCTCACCCGAGCCTACACCGTTGTCACACATAGCATCTCTCGCACCGTGAGCCGCTCCAGGGCACAAAGCCGTGCGGGGGCTGCTGGTTAGCAGAAGGACTCACTGGGCTTTATGGCACTTTCCTTGTTTCTAAACGTGCAAGAAAAAAAAAAAACTCCAACAAAGCAAAACTTCATCGGGAGCGCTTCTTTGAAAAGGCTAGAATGTTTATTGTGGGGGGTGGTTGGTCCTGGGAGAAACAGACCACACAATGATCAAGAATCCGACGCGGGAAGCTCAGGCTCGGCCTGGAGAATCCTGGCCCCTCTCCTCCACATCCGATACCTGGTGGCAGGCGCGGTTCATTCTCCAAACCGAGTCCGGAGGGGCACAGGCTGGGCACCGGCAAGGGGATGGTCGGGGTGGGCAGGGCCCACCTAGATGTAAGTTGGGGGAAACTCAGGATCTCAGCCCAAATGCCTGTTTAGCTTCCTAAGGAAACTGAGGCAGGGGTGAGGTCAGGGGCACCTCCACCCCAGTGCCCATGTGGTCCCCCTTCCGTGTCCCTCCTCCTGCTGCCCACCGCAGCTCTCACCTGGCTTGCTGGCCCGGGTGCGGGCAGACAGCAGTGGGCCGCACAGACTGAGGCCAGCGGCGAAGAGCAGCAGCCGCCGCGCCCCCATTGTCCCGAGTCTCCGCGCCGCGCCGCGCCGGGGGGCTGTCCCCGCCTCGGGCTACTTGGCTGGACTTTTCCCTCCTCACTTGCGCGGGGTCCTGCAGCCGGTCGGCTCTAGCCGGCGGAGCGCCGGGCTGCGAGAGAGCAGAAGCAGGCGACTGGGGCCCCTCCGCGCGCCTGTGTCCCCAGGCGGCCAGCAGCGGGCGGGGGCGGGGCCGACGGGCGCGCGCGGGGAAGGGCGCCCCCCGGCGGGGAAGGGCGCCCCCAGGCGGGGGAGGGCGCCCCCAGACCGGGAAGAGCGCCCCCCGGCGCGCCGCCGGAGCCTCGGTGCTGGCGCGGTTTGCTGCCCGCCGCCCACTTCCTTCCGGTCCCGCCGCCGCCCAGCTGGCCCCGCGCCTCGGCTACCCCCGGCAGTCCCTCTGGCTCGGTGCGCCGCCCGGGGAGCCCAGACTCCGGGTCCCGCCCCGTGCGCTGGCCGCCGGCCACTGTCCGGCAGCGGAATCCAAACGAGACGTTTTTTCCTCTGTGCGCCGTTGACCTGCGAAGCTGTCAGTGACTCAGACTGGCGGGGTCCTTGGAACAGGGCCGCTGGGCTTGTCGGCTGCTGCCCCGGCGGGCCATTGCCCTCCTGGAAAGCAAGGCGTTCACGGCGAACGCCGCTGCCCCAGCCCCAGGATGCGCCCAAGGGCTCCGGCCCCGCGTCCCGGCCGAGACCTCGCTCCCTCGTGCCGGACTTCGTGGTTTGCAAAGTTCAGTATTTAATTCAGAGTTTGCCAATTACTTGAGCTCAGGGACAGTAAGTTAAAAAGTTCGTGTTATAGGGACGGGGTGCCCCCAATTTGGGCGGAATTCTTGACGTGTTTCATTCATTTACCTCTATTTTGCGAAGTTACACTTGTCACACGTCCGGCACTTGTTACCCGTATTTCGCCGACACGCTGACCGCGAGTGGAACAAGCCGCCCTCTGAGAGCAGCTTCTCCCTTCCTCTCGGCGTGGCCTTGACTTTTCTTCCCCTCCTAACCGAGCCGCCGCCAAGCTGCGGCCCGAGTTCCCGTCCCCCCGGGAGGGCCGCCACCGCCGGGGATGGTGGGGGGGCGAAGTGTCTCGGGAGCTTTCCAAGGGTCCTTAACATTTCTTCAGCATTACAAAAGTTTGTCTAAATTCAAGACACAGGAGGTGGACACTCTCCTTGCGACTCGCCTAGGGTCCTCAGGGGGACGTGGTGGCTGGGCTCGGCGGGAGCAGCCGCTGTGTACCCGGCCTTGGTGACCGTGACTTTCAGACCGCAGCAGGAAATGGGCACCGGATGGCTGTTTCTAGGAAAGCTAAGCCGCAGCCTGTTTTCAACTCAGCGCACTGATGAGCAGGCGTACTCTGCACCCTGTGGGTGATAAACTGCAGCTAAGCTTGGGTTTATAAGGCGGTTTTATTTTCTGTTGTTTTTTTGAGACAGACTCAGTCTACTGCCCTGGGATTGAGTGACATGGTATCATCACAGCTCACAGCAACCTCAGACTCTTGGGCTCAAGTGATGCCTTTGCCTCAGCCTCCCAAGTACCTGGGACTACAGGCACTAGCCACAACGCCCAGCTAGTTTTTCTTTGTTTGTTTGGTTGTTTGTTTAGAGACAGAGCCTCACTTTATCACCATCGGTAGAGAGCTGTGGCGTCACAGCTCACAGCAACCTCTAACTCCTGGGCGTAGGCGATTCTCTTGCCCCAGCCTCCTGAGTAGCTGGGACTACAGGCGCCCACCACAACACCGGGCTATTTTTTTGTTGCACTTCGGCCAGGGTCGGGTTCCGGTCACCCTCGGTATATGGAGCCGGCGCCCTACCCACTGAGCCACAGGCGCCGCCCAGTTTTTCTGATTTTTTTTTTTTTTTTTTTTTTAATAGAGAAAGATATGGCTCTTGCTCAGGCTGGTCCGAAACTCCTGAACTCAAGCAATTCAGAGTGCTAGGATTACAGGTGTTAACCACCGCCCCACCCTCTAAGGTGCTTTAATAGGGAATTTTGCATGAAGAGTATCTTTCCCCAACTAGAGAGAGCCCTGACACTTAAAGCTAGAGGAGAAAGTACAGAGGATCCAGTTCTTCATCCCCCATCGCCCTCACAGCACAAAACCTTGTACACAGAAGTTACTCCATTAATTATGGAATTGCCCAAATAAACAACAATATTTAAAATCTGCCCCAATTCAATGAATTCTCCTTGGAAAACATATCCAAGAGGAGATGTGAACCATTAAAATTACACATTTCTCCACTACTCACTTATACTATTTTTCATCTAAGATGCCATTGACTTTATGATTCATCGTTTTAACTTAGCACAAGAAAAATATGCTACCAATTAAACTGTCATACCAATAATTGTGTGAAACAGTCCAATTTCAGGGTTGTTTAAATAGGAAAATGTGTTTTAGAATCAATGAAATAAAATGTAAAATAGACAAGTAATACATGTGATAGGAATTTCTGACAGTTCAAGGATGTAAAATGAAAAGTAAAGTGTCTCCCTTCTTCCCCTCATCCAGGTAGCCACTATTAAGTTTCTGGTCATTATTCAAGAAGTTGTATCCAGGATGGTGCCTGTGGCTCAAAGGATTAGGGTGCTGGCCCCATATATGGGAGGTGGTGGGTTCAAATTTGGCCCTGGCCAAAAACTGCAAAAAAAAAAAAGTTGTATCCACATACAAATATATGTGTGTACACATGTCCTTAAACTAAGAATGTAATAATGCTATGATCACACTTTAAAATTTATCTATTTTATTGGTGGAAAATGTTTTTAACCACTTTTAAAAAAAGCATAAAATTTAAAAGGATGATTTTGGGGCTTAGTTATTAGAAGAGAATGCACCTATAATGATGAAAAGGCTCTTGAAACAACAAAATACTTAAATTCTTTGTGCATATTAACATATTTCCTCTAGGAATATTTCTGTAATTTGCATTTTTCTAGACTTGTTTGATCCATGTATATATAATTCTTTTAAAACTTTATAACGTTCCCTTGTATGTAT
The DNA here is from genome assembly GCA_963574355.1 of Loris lydekkerianus. NCBI lineage: Eukaryota > Metazoa > Chordata > Mammalia > Primates > Lorisidae > Loris > Loris lydekkerianus. Next base: position 2,955 of record CAUYPK010063802.1, on the reverse strand, counting down.
ACAATACATTTTATTCATCTAAAACTATTTTATGTGTAGTTTGGTCCCCATTTATATTCCTAATCTAAATCTGCTTTCTTTCCTCTATTACTCTGGCCAGAGGTGGGAAATGACTATTTCCCAAATGTCCATATTTTTGTTGTCATCAATTTTCACGTTTTTAATTCATTCTACTTTCTTTTTCTTTCATTTTATTTTAAATTTCACATTTATATGAGGGTATAAACGACAGAGTCTTATTATGTCGCCTGGGTAGAGTGCTGTGGTGTCACAACTCACAGCAATCTCAAACTCTTGGGCTTAAGCAATTCTCTTGCCTCAGCCTCCCAAGTAGCTGGGACTACAGGCACCCACCACAATGCCCAGCAGTTTTTTGGTTGTAGTTGTCACTGTTGTTTGGCAGGCCCTGGTTGGGTTGGAACCCATCAGCTCCTGGCGCTTCAGCCGCTGAGCTACAGGTGCTGAGTCAGTGTTTGTATTTCTAAGTTGTAGTTGAACCCCTCATCCAAGAGAAGTGCTATATATACCCTTACACTGTGCACATTAGGGGAGAGCTCACCAGATCCCCTCCGTTCTTCCCTTCTCCCCCAATTGAATATACTGTTTTTCTCCTGTGTGTGCAGTTGTTTTTCCTTTTCCTTTTTCTTTTTTGTAGTTGTTTTTCTATAGGTTTCATATCAGTATTGAGTGCATTGAATACTTGCTTTTCCATTCTTGTGATACTTTACTGAGAAGAATGTCCTTTAACTTCTTGAAGGCAAATGTAAAGTCTTTGGGTTTATTCTTTAGTCTTCCAACTTTTTTATTTTTTTAATTTTTAATTTATTATTTTTTTCTTTTTTGAGACAGAGCCTCAAGCTGTCACCCTATGTAGAGTGCTGTGGCATCACAACTCACAGCAACCTCAAACTCTTGGGCTTAAGCGATTATCTTGCCTCACCCTCCAAAGAAGCTGGAACTACAGGCGCCTGACATGACACCCAGCTATTTTTTTGTTGTTGTTGCAGTTGTCATTGTTGTTTTAGCTGGCCTGGGCTGGGTTCAAACCCACCACCCTCAGTGTATGTGGCCAGCGCCCTGCCAACTGAGCTACGGGCCCCGCCCCCAACTTTTTGAAATGATTGCTTAGCTAGTCAATTCTCATCTCTTCTTCAGAGGAGCACTTTAACTACATTTTGCAAGCTTTGATATGTACATACTCATATACACAATTCAGGTCTAAATATTTTGTTGATTTAATTCAATTTTAACCCCTAAATTATTGGAAGTTTTGCCTTTTGGGGATTGACTTCCGATTTTGTTTTATGATCTGTTGGTGTTGTTTTCTTCTCAGACCTCACAAAGTTCTTTTATTTGTATGCTCTTTTAGAGATTATTGAAAACGTCCCCAATCCCTCTACTGCCTTTTTCCCATGCCACCCATGCCAAAACTCCTTTGCCGGTTTCAGAGCAAACATGCCTAGTTTTCACCGTGGAGAAAGCCAGAGATGATAAATGTTTTGTTCCACAGTTAGGCAGATTTCTGTGGAAATCTCAACTTTGCAGCATCACTCATACCGGAACCACTCAATATTAGTTCCTGTTTTCATTTTGTCTGCTTTAACTTAATTGGCACCAAACAGTATGAATCATTAGCCATCTTCCCATATACTTATGGTGTTTAGTAGTGTTTTTTTTTTTGTTTGTTTGTTTTGTTTGCTTGCTTTTTATTGTTGAGGATTCATCGAAGGTACAAGAAACCAGGTTACGTTGATTGCATTTGTTACATAAGGTCCCTCTTACAATTGTGTCTTGCCCCCAAAAGGTGTGTCACACACCAAGACCCCACTCCCTCCCTCCCTCTTTCTGCTCTTCCTTTCCCCCACCCCTCTCTCCCTTTTTCTCCCCCTGCTCTCCCCTTCCCCCACCCCCACCATGTCATTAATTATCATCAATTGTTTTCATATTAAAATTGAGTACATAAGATTCATGCTTCTCCATTCTTGTAATGCTTTACTAAGAATAATGTGTTCCACTTCCATCCAGATTAATACAAAGGCTGTAAAGTCTCCTTTTTTAAATGGCTGAATAGTATTCCATGGTGTACATATACCACAGCTTGTTAATCCTTTCCAGGGTTGGTGAGCATTTAGGCTGTTTCCACATTTTGGTGATTATAAATTAAGCTGCAATAAACAGTCTAGAAGGATTTTTTTCCTTCTGGGTAGATGCCCAGTAATGGGATTGCAGGATCAAATGAGAAGTCTAGCTTGAGTTCTTTGAGGGTTCTCCATACTTCCTTCCAAAAAGGTTGTATTAGTTTGCAATCACACCAGCAGTATAAAAGTCCTTCTGTCCACATCCATGCCAGCATCTGCAGTTTTGAGATTTTGTGGTGTGGGCCATTCTCCCTAGGGTTAGATGGTATCTCAGGGTAGTTTTGATTTGCATTTCTCTAATGATTAGGGATGGATGTTGAGTATTTTTTTGTATGTTTGTTAGCCATTCATCTGTCTTCATTAGAGAAGGTTCTATTCATGCCTCTTGCCCATGATATATGGGATTGTTGGCTTTTTTCATGTGGATTAATTTGAGTTCTCTACAGATCCTAGTTATCAAGCTTTTGTCTGATTCAAAATATGCAAATATCCTTTCCCATTGTATAGGTTGTCTATTTGCTTTGGTTGTTGTCTCCTTAGCTGTACAGAAGCTTTTCAGTTTAATTAAATCCCATTTGTTAATTTTTGTTGTTGTTGCAATTGCCATGGCAGTCTTCTTCATGAAGTCTTTCCCCAGGCCAATATCTTCTAGTGTTTTTCCTTGAAGATTTTTATGTTTCATGCCTTAAATTTAAGTCCTTTATCCATCTTGAATCAATTTTTGTGAGTGGAGAAAGGTGTGGGTCCAGTTTCAGTCTTTTACATGTGAATATCCAGTTCTCCCAGCACCATTTATTGAAAAGGGAGTCTTTCCCCC
>CAUYPK010063799.1:0-36057 GCA_963574355.1 Loris lydekkerianus | reverse complement strand
GATCGCTCCTCAGAGGTCCCTCCTCAGAAGCAGCATAACAAAATCCAAACTTGGCAAAGAGCCACAGTATACAAAATAATGATAAGAGGCAAAGAGCCGAAATTCATTTTGGCCGGGAGCCGCGTGTTCGCCACCCCTGCTAGAGTCTCCCTTCTCACTTCCATTCTCATGAAGGCCATCTGAAGTTCACCTTCATCCCCATGTTTCTCCCTGTGCCAAAAAACTATCCTTGATTGGGTTCCACCATAAGTAGACCCTAAACTTCTTCCACAGAGAAAGAAACATCTGAAAATGTAAGTGCAAATAGATTTTTTAGAAGTGATCTCAAGAACTAAATGTATGTATGTGGGTAGGGGTGGAAGAATGGCAGGGATAGGGAGGGCGCCAACACTGGTTGCAGTAAAGATCAGCTAACTGCTCTGAGGAAGAGGGTTCAACCCACCGGGAACCTCAGGGAGGCTGCACAGAACATACTGCAGATTTGCCCCACACCAGGGTTGAAGGATCTGAGACATGTACCCATCATTGCTGGAGAGCTGCTCCCAAGGGCGTTAGCTCCTGGTACTTCAGGACTGCCTCATCGTAGTTTTGCAAACTTGTAGTTGCTGAGAATTGTAGGGCTGTTGTCTTGTACAGGCACAGTGATTGCCAAGAGAATATGAGAAGGACACTGGCAGTACCTGCCACAGAATCCGTCCAAGGCTCTAATAAGCTTTCATTGAAATCCAAGTACCTCCATACAGCCTGCAAAATATTCCATGATCTATCCCCCACTTTCCTTGATCTTTCCATCATGATATTCCATGATCATTCTCCCCACCGTCTTTCCTGTCTGTCGGGGCCCATGATGCCATGTCTCCCGCCCCGACCTAGGGCCTCCTCGGAGATCTTGCCCAGCCCACTCCAACTGTCTGGTTGCGGGCTGCTGCGCCAGCTTACTTGGGGTAGGTCTCGTTCAGGTGTTAGGTGCCGAAGCACCTTAGTAATCAATATTAGTAGGAGCGAGCACCTCAGCAGCAATCTCTGAGCAGCAGAAGTCATAATAGGGGAGCCCCATCAGGCGTCCTCCGAGCAAGAAGCCAAGCCAAAGGAGGAGCCCTGGCTACCTTTGCCCAAGTCAATCCCGTGGCCGCCTACACCACAGGTGTGGAGACTGCTAACCAACCAAGTACATGCTTTCGTGCTCTGGTGCATCTCACTAATGAGAACCAACGGTGTTAAATCCCTTCCCCAATCCCTTATTGCCAAAGTATTTCTCATAGGTGCTCCCTACACCTGTCTAACATTTGTGTGCCCTAACCCTATCAACCTAGCAACAGTTTCCAAAATGCTACTGCTCCGGCTTCCCCTGTTTGACTGTTCCCTTTTCTCACCATAGCCACCTCTATCTCCCAAGCCTATTTGCCTCTGCCTGGAGTATCTCAACCTTTCAGCCAGACAGAGCTCTTGGATCTCTTTCTCTCTGGAGCCTTCCCTCAACCCTTTGCACCCCAGTTGAGCACTTCCATCTGTGCTATTGCCCTGCCATCTGTCTGTCTCTCTTACCAAACTGCACAGTAGTTACATGTCCACATAGCTAGCCCAGACCACCAGTGTGAGCTCCTGACAAGCAAGGACTCTGCTTGACTTATCTGTTTCCCCAGGACCAAACCCAATGCAAGGAAGAGAAATAACTGGAAAAACACCACAAATAATTCCCAAAAGGTCTATATATCATATAAAATAAAGTATGCCATTTAAATAGCAAACAAAACCTAACCCAGAAAGAAACATCTGAAAATATGCATACCAATTCTCCCTTTAGTACATGCTTTTAAAAAACAAAATGCTTATTAGGGATATTTTCCCCTACATGGGCTGTAAGTCAATTTAGTTCACTCTGCTTCAGCTTTCTTAGCTATGTACTTCTTTTTCTTCACCACTTCCCTTAAAGGGAATCTAATGCTTTAGAGATCCTAGCAGGGAGCCCTGAGACTAAATTCCCAACATTTGTGCTCATTGGATATTTTGTGACCGCACCCCAACCTCTCAAACTCAAGGTCTCTTTTATGTGCCTGACAGTGAGCTGCCTTCACATTGAACCCAATTAGATGCCCCTAAAAAAGAAGAAAGAGGTGATGTAATTACTGTCTGAAGACTTGCTCTCCAGGCCCCTCAAGGCCAGCTGTTTCTGCTCCCTGCAGGGGATTTCCTGCCAGGTTCAGTCCTGGTAGACAGAAAGCCCATGGGGGCAGGCGGGGTCCTGCTCATCAACTTTGACTGGATCCACCATAAGCAATGCATTTATATGCATATGTACCCAAGCCCAAATAATGATTTAATTTAGACTCTCTGGGGACTTTTTGGAGGCAGGAGAGGATGAAAGGAGAAAGGGGTAATGAACTGTATTTCTAAAGGCATTTAGTTCAACCAAAACTGACTCAACTTACATTGATGTGAAAACTAAACATATTATAAATATCTTAGATCTGGGATATTGTGACACAGGTTGGTGCTGTGTTTGAGATTCTGCAATTCATTGATCACTGTCACCATGTCTGATGGAAACGAAATTGTCTTCAGTCCATGCAGACGTGATTTTCTGCTCTGACCCTTCCGGCCTTGCTTATCCTGTAGTTTTGCAACGTGCAGGAAAAGCAGCCACAGTGGGTCTTCCTTGTTGAAAGTTTTCACATTGGGTGCTGCCGCCCATCACCTATGCTTTGGGTTCTGTCCTGGCTGATGCAGGTTTTCTTTAATCTGAGGTGATAGAAATCTACAAATACAGTAACAAAGCAGAAAGCAAAGAAGGAAACTTGGAACATCCTGCTCATAAATCAAGTCTGCATTTATGTTTCATTTCATATTTTCAGACCCACTGCAGGCAGCCAAGGAGTTGCTATTCAAAATGTTTTGCTGACCTCATAAAGAAGCAAAGTAAATAGACTTTCTATCCCAATGACGCCAGTGCTGAAGCCAGCGTCTACAGTCTTTTATGTTTTGTGAGATTTTTGTGTATATTACTTCCAATTCCCTGTGCTCATGGGCAGAGCCCTGTTTTGGTGTAAACTGATACCAATCTTTGCAGGCTACTGTTTCTCCCAGTTTCTCTACACAGGCTATAAAACCAAGAATAACAGAGGATAAAAAGGTAGCATGGAGGGGGTGGGGACAGTACCGAACTTCCCTTTCCATTTCTATACTCTTTGGTACTCATTCCCTGAGGTCCAGTTCCAGGGTTGTTTTATAGGCAAAACCTTGCCCCTACCTAATCCAGCAATCCACAGGGCATAACAACAGCAAATAATTAGTTCAACAGTTATTCTTTGAGTGTCTCTTAGGGGCAAGTTAGGGCTTTTCAAAGAAGAGTCACTTTTTTTTTTCTTTTTCTAATTTCAACATCCTCTTGAGTAAAGGAGGGACAAGATTTTAATTCACATTTTACCATACAGGAAATTGTGATATAAATAGGTTTTACACTTTATCTGGCATCAAAAAGCAAGTCTATGAAAGGACTGGAATAAAACAAAAGTCTAATGACAGGAAGTCCAGTATCCTTTCCCTCATCTTTCCCTGAGCTTATATGTGGGTCATTACGAAAGTTTTGGGATACTTAAAAATCAAAAAACATAAAATCTACATGGAGGGAAACAAACGAAGCCCTCTCAGTAATACCAATAAGCCCAGCAAGTTGAAACTTGCACAAGTGAATCAAAAAGGACCTTCTTCGTTGTATTTCTTGAAAGTGAAATAATGGACCATAAACAGACTGTCTCAAAACTTTCATAGTGAACACATACCATAACTATTTGTCATAAAGTAGAATACCCACTTTATGACAAATAGTGGTGGAGAGAGAATCTGGTCACAGACATTCTCAACTTGGAGTTCTATGCCTATGGATCAAAGTATGAGTCCCTGAGATTCCTGAAATTATATTCAAAAGGTGCCTTTTTGAGGAGGAGAGCCAGTAACTCCAATATATATATGTGCCTTTTGGGGGGCAAGAGTCAATAACTCCAGAGTGGCTAAGAATGATTTTAATTTTATAATTTAGATTACATATTCTTGACATACAGAAGCGTCCTCAATTATGCTTGAGACCTGATCATCTCTTTCCTAGTCCCCTAAAATGTACCTTATTACAATTATCCACATACAGCAAGCTATCCAAAAATTTTGTAGCTTAAAATAATGACAATGATCTAATGTTCTTACAGACCTACAACTTAGACAGAGCTCGACAGACACAGCTCCCCTCCGCTCCATGTGTCAGCTGTGTAACCCAGGGAGGAGAGGAAGTGTTTGCAAGATGGCTCCCGTGCGTGAGCATGGCTGCCTCTTGGTTCCTTTCTGGAGGTAGGTATAGCTTCATCACAGCAGGAAGGCTGGGTTCCAAGTGCCAGCAGCTCAAAAAACAGAAAATGGAAGCTACCAGTTTCTCAAGGCATGCATCTGGAAACTGACACAGTGTCACTTCTATACATTCCATTGGTCAAGCGTAAGAGGATTAGAGGAAGGAGACGTCGTCCCCACTTCTTTCTTTTTCTTTGACTTAAACAAAATTTATTGATTTTTTTTTATTTTAGATTAATATAAGAATACACACAATCCAGTTACATTGTTTGTGTTTGTTAGGAAAAATCCGAGTTGTATTCAAGTCCTTCACCCAGGATGTATGCCATATACCACTAAGAATGTCAGAGAATTTTAAGACAATGTTTTAAAACTGTCACATACCTCCAGAGGTGTCAATTTTCTTCCTGGAGTTTACTTCATTACTAATTACTATTCTCACTCCCTCTCATTTGCTGTGTGAGAAAAGAAGCCCTGACATTTCTCCTGTTTCCCATTTCCCCAAGCAAGTGTGTACCTTATCCAGCCAATTGGCTGGCCCTTCTCTGGTTATACCTGGCTCCTTCTCAGCTGTAGGTGTCCAACCCCTGCAACATTTCCTTCCTTCCTCCACTGCTAGAGTCAGACAAGGCCCGGTGTTGCCTGCCTGTTTAAAGAAATGCTAACCAATACCTTTAGGAGACTAGTGAGCCCTGTCTAAAGAAGGAAAAATAAAAGTTACTCTGCAGAATTTATATGAGATGCACAATGTAAGGCAAGAAGTAGATGTTGACCTTTTCTAACATCACTTGATGAACTGCTAGTTGGATTTAGAGCATTCCCAATTCTGCCTGTTTCCAGGCACCAACCAAACTCCTTACCCTTTGAGAAGTGAAAGTCATTCAAAATTTCCAGGAAATGCCAACCAGTACTTACATTATTTGCATTCTTCTTATTAATTAAAATGACTGATCCATAAAGTTGGTTATCAGCACTGATACAGTCTCTGAAACTTTCTGTCTCAGACTGCCACAGGTCTTTAGAAAGGATCTGCTTGTGGGGGAGAGCAAGATGGCAGCCGAGTAACAGCTTCCTTGCAACTGGGCATGGTGAGACTGGGGAGAGAAGACTCCAGGCATCTCTGGTTGGTGGGATCTGCCCAGAAACATCCCGTTGGGGACACAGGGAGTCAGTGAGAGACTTCTAGACTCCATGAGGAGGACAAAAGCGACTCCATGAGGAGAACTAGAAAGTGGTTACGTGTGTTCATTCAGTCTAATCCCATCAGCAGCTGTAAGTACAGCAGTAATTAGATTGCAAACTGGAAAGGCCTTACCTATGAACTGTTTTGTGTGTGTGTGTGTTTTGTTGTTTTTTTTTTGGACTTGGCACTCAGTTGAACTACCTTGGGAGAACTTGGGTGAGAGTACAGAAGACTTTAAGTGTTGTCTGGGGCCCCGGACTGTGCCGCTGATCTGAACAGAGCTAATAGTGTTTGGCTGTGGGCCACGCAGAGCCATTGTGGGAGAACTGCCCAGGCAAGTTCTGCCCTCAGAGCGAGGATCAGGTGGGAGACCTTGGGGGAGTAATCTAGTGACTGAGCAGCCTAAAGGCAGGGACTGAGACACCTTACAGCCTTGGCCCTCAGGAGCATAGAGTGAGACCGGTTTTGGCACACTGAGTAAGTGGGCAGCCACTTTAGGGGTGATTCCAGCAATAAGTGCTTTCCTGGGAAAGCTTCTGCTTAGCGAAGTTTAATAGTTTAAAGTGCTTTTTAAATGGGCTGAGGAGAGATTTATGCTCTCCACCCTGTGGGGTCTGAGAAATCAGCAGAGGCCTCCATTCTCCATCTCGTATAGCTGTATCAGCATGGTGATTAACATCTCATACCCCAGAAGATCACCTGTTGCCCAGACAATATTCAGCAAGATATATATACTGCTTTGTTTTAGGTTTTTTTGTTTTTTTGTTTTTTGTTTTGTTTTGTTTTTGCAGTTTTGACTGGGATCAGGCTTGAACCCACCAACCCCAGTATATGGGGCCGGCACCCTACTCCTTGAGCCACAGCGCTGCCCTGTTTTTTTTTTTTTTGGGGGGGGGAGGGTTGTTTGTTTTGTTTTGCTTTGTTTTTAATTTCAACATTTTCCCTCTTGATTTTTCTCTTTTTTTTCTTTAATTTTCTTCATTTTTCTAGTTTAAATATAATTTTTGATTGTTGCCTTCTTTAACAATTAGAACTTCATTTTTGCTAGTGTTTCTACCCCTATTATTTGGGTTTTCCCCCAATTTATCCCACAAAGTTTTCTGTTTGCTTATTTTGGTTTGATTTATAGCATTTTTGTCTTTCGTCTCTACTTGGTGAAGGTGGGGGTACTGTGTCTGAACAGGCTAGCAAACAGCTGCTGACCTCAAGGGAACTACCCAACATAGCACCCCCAGAGGTTGGGGGCTTTTAAGGTTGGGTAAAAGAACCCTACTGTACACCTTTATTGCTCCTGTCTCCCTCTTTTTAAGCCTCTTTTCTTTTTGTCAATATTCCCTTTTACTCACCCCCCCTCTCCTTTCTCTTTTTTCTTTTCTTTTTTTTTTTTTTAACTTTTTTTCTCTTCTTGCTTTTCAATCTTCTCATCCTTCTGGTCCTGTACCAAAAGCACTCATCAATACCCTAGGCCAGAGGCATGATAACTTAAAGAACAAGAAGAAGTGAAAGGAAAATTAGGACAAGGAAACAGATAAAAGAATCAGTAGAAAACCAGTCCAGAGCAACCCCCTAAGGGATGGTGAGGAAGCTATTGCAGAGGATTCCACCTATAAAAAAATGTTAGAAATGACAGAAGGGAAATTTAGAATACAGATGATGAAAATAATGAAGGAAATGATGGAAACAATGAAGAAAACTGCTGATAAAGTGGAAAATAACCAAAGGAAATCCAAAAACACAATCAAATAAGAGATGAACAATATGAAGAATATAGAAAGGATATAGCAGAGCTGAAGGAACTGAAGCAGTCAATTAGGGAACTTAAAGAAGCAATAGAAATATCAACAACAGATTAGACTATGCAGAAGAAAGAATCTCAGAGGTAGAGGACCAAGCTCTTGTGATAACTCAGATAGTTAAAGAGGCAGAAAAAAAGAGAGAGAAAGCAGAATGTTCACTGACAGAATTATGGGACTTTATGAAGTGTTCAAACATACCTTTAATACATATAGGTATCCCAGAAGGGGAAGAAGAATGCCCCAGAGGAATGGAAACCATACTAGAGAATAATATAAATGAAAATTTCCCAAATATCACCCAAAATTCTGACACATTCCTTTCAGAGGGATATTGGACACCAGGTCACCTCAACTCTAACCAAGCTTCTCCAAGACACATTGTGATGAACCTGTCCAAAGTCAAGACAAAAGAAAAGATTCTGCAAGCTGCCAGGAGTAAGCACCAGTTGACCTACAGGGGCAAATCCATCAGGGTAACTGCAGACTTCTCTAATAAAACTTTTCAAGCAAGAAGACTATGGTCATCTACCTTTAATCTACTTAAACAGAACAATTTCCAGCCCAGAATTCTATATCCTACTAAGCTAAGCTTTACTGATATGCAAACATTGAGGAAATTCACCACAACAAGACCAGTTCTACAAGAAATACTTCAACCTGTTCTACACACTTACCATCACAATGGATCAACAGCAAAGTAAGAACTCAGAAATTAAAGGACAGAACCAAACTTCCACACTGATGCAAAAGATAAAACTAAGCAATGGACTCTTACAAAATAAGATGAATAGAACACTACCACACTTATCAATTATCTCAATAAATGTTAATGGCTTGAATTCCCCACTGAAGAGGCATAGATTGACTGACTGCAGTCAGTCATTATCCTTTTGAGCAACCTAAGAATGCTAAGGCCTCTCTCGCCAGTTTGCTAGCTGTGAAGTTTCTTATCCAGGTCCACATTTAGTCCTTACATTTAGTCCTTTTGTTACTCTGAATCGAAGTAGAGTACAAACCTCCCTGCACTGAAAGGCTGAAGACATTCCATTTAAGACTCTGGCTGAAGCTGTTGCTCTCATAGGCCAGGATGACTGACTCAATCACAATCACTGAGACGCTGTCTTCTCAAGACAGAAGTGGAAACAACTAAAACTACTGGCAGGAAAAATATAAAGATGAAAGGTAGAGAAATGGTTATAAAAGTTCCATGTGCATGGAACTCCACGAATGTAAGGAATCATTATTATGACCGAGATTGTTAGTGCCAAAAATTCCTTGCATTTCTACTGATGGTAGTTTTGATTGTTTTGCTCCTTGAAAGAAATTACCTAAAGTATTATTTGCCACATTTTCATCACACTAGTTAACATAGCCTTCCTGGCATTTTCTTAGTTATTTTGCTAAGACATTTACATTCCACATTTACCAAGTTTTGAACGAAGTATATGGTGCCCCACGGTCATATTAATGTACACAGCTATGATTTAATAATAAAAAAAAATAATAATAAAGTATTATTTGTATAGGATAGACAAATTAAAAACTGAAACTGACAATGTCTTCTACAGTCTCCAGACCATTTATGACCATTACCTGGTTTGACAGGTACTGTGCAGACAAACCAATTTTGAACATGAATTTGGTTTTCCCAGTTGAAGTTTCTTCATGTATTTGTCTGCAAAAAACAACATTGGGAAACAAGTAATCTTCATTTTTGATAATCTGAGAAATAATTATTATAGTTATTTCTATATTTCCTTCTAGGCTCTATAAGGGGGAGACAATGTATCTCATTCCCTTTTGTAATTCTGGTGTCCAAGATCTTGCCTAGAAACAAGGAATATTTGCTGAATTAATAGATGAGCTAACACATTAATGATTTATTAGAGATGCACATTAGGAACTTCTCCATGCTTCTGACATACAATTATAAATTCCTCTCTATCTTTATTTCTCAATCACTTGTTAATCCCACCCAGAAGTTCCCAATATCAAGGGGAACCTGGCCTTTGCCTGATCTCTGGAAAGTAGTCCCTAAATTCTTTTTTAAAGCAATTTCTTTAAACAGGGAACACCATACTTCAGTTTATGCTACCAGTTACCACTCTTAAGATCAAACATTTCTCCCTGATGGTCCCCTAAGAAGATACTATCGTGAAGAGTGTAAACTTCTTATTCAAATAGAAGTAAAGATGTGCAACATATATAACTGGGTCCTCCCCCTACACTAGGTGTAACAGTTGCCTCTGTGGGGCTAGGAGATAATTGTCTTAAGGCTGAGAAATGTTCTTCATGGACAAAGACCTGATAGTGAATCCTGGGGTAGCTGGTAGACCTTGCCTGAAGGAGGGCTCATATCAGAGGGGTCAGTGACTAACACACCATCAGACATGTTTCAATAAAACAAAGGCTCATAATCCCAGAACCTGCTTTTGTGGGGCTCAAGGTAGAATCAATTTAAACCTCCAGAGGGTAGCTGAGTCACACACTGGAACAAGCCTGTGGGAGCTGGGCCCTGCTGATTCCATGCTACCTGATGTGCTAAGTGAGGAGAAAAGTTTTTCTAAGCTAAGAGTGTCTTTGATTATTGTACATCATGCCCAATGGAACAGGACAGCAGAGTGAGGGATAGGGTAAGAGTAAGTTCCTTTTCTTCCCTCCTTGAAGCTACAAGATTTATGAAAAAGAACCACCCTGTAAAAAGCCCACTGCAAATAGAAAACACTACTAATTTGATCAAGAAGTTAAAGGAATAAGATACATTTGCACTGGTTTTCACTTAAAATACTCTTCAATTTAAAAGACATAGGGAAGGAGGTCTTAGCAATGTGACTTTTGCTAGTGACAGAATATTCCAGTTCAATAACCAATTCCACCATAGTCATTTTGTCACACTCACAGCACGTATCTGCAGATTCACTCAAACCTAGTATAGCATGGGTAGCATTGGAAACTGTTTCCACGTTAGGTACCCACTGAACAAGGAGATGGCAAGGGCAAGTGATAAACTCTAGGCAGGAATGAATGGCTAGTCCATTTTTGTCCATCAACCTACCATAGATTCTGGTGCAGGAAAAAAAAAAGAAAAAGAAAACATTTTCAGGCAGCGCCTGTGGCTCAAAGGAGTAGGGCGCCGGCCCCATGTACCGGAGGTGGTGGGTTCAAACCCAGCCCTGGCAAAAAAAAAACAAAAAAGAAAGAAAGAAAAAGAAAACAGTTTCACAGTAAATTTCAATTCAACTCTGCTAAGGAACTAATTCATATGTGGAAAAAGAGAGTACATTAAATGTTTTTCTGAGTTATTTTTCAATTATTTATAGATTTATTTAAATTTTCTCACGTTTATTTTCAACTAATCTAACCTCATATTTATTATACCTAAAAGCTAATTAGAACTCAAATTAGCAAATGAAAAAATATTTTCATTCATCTGGATTTATATTCAATCTTATTTACTTGAATTCAAATGTTTCACAAAAACTTTCATCAAAATTCACTGTTTTGTCAAGATGAATCTTTTCTATAATTTTAATATGAAGTCTCTAAAGTCTAAAATATGTATGTGTATATACACAAAGAACTTTTTTGCACAAATGCCAACTTTTCCTAGCACAAGATCACAATTAATGAACTGGTTTCAAATATAAATAGAAGGAAGGAATAGCATGTTTTAAATTATGGTGGCATATATTAACTCCTCTTTTAAAATTTTCTCTCCATAATGTAAGTTTTTTTTTCATAGAAATGAGGGTAAAACTGCCCACTATTAATTTATTTTAAAAATAACTTAGGAATTATGCTTTTATGAAGAACTGAACTCAAGATTTCACATGTTGAAAAGAAAATTTATATACGTATGTATATTTAATTACCTATAGTTTTACCTAAATTTCAATTTATTTGCATTTTCAACTTATATAACCTCTTATTTACTGCAGTTTTAAGAATTAAATAGAACTCAAATCAACAAAAGTTAACTTTCATCATTTAAACTATCATTATCTTATTGACCCCATTTCAAATCTGTGATTTCCCCCAAATTTTCCTTAGGAAGCTCAGGTTAAAAACTTAGCACAAAGGAAGTAAAGACTTTCAGTTACCAGTTACAAAATTATAATCCATAAATTATCTTTTTCATTCATGTATGTTAAAGATCTTTCTTACAGTATGGAGCAGGGGTAACGACATTACTTAGGCAGAGCCTGTGAATCTCCAGGAATATCTGCTCATCTGAGGTTTTCCACACCTTGCTCTGGTGCAAACATTCTCTTGATAGTGAGAACTAAAATTCACCAACCTAAGGGATTCTTCTGGAGAAATATCAGCCCTCTCATATCTTTACCTTTAAGGCAGTTCCAAAGCCAATATTACTTAAAGCTGCATAAACACTCCTCAAATGACCCAGCAGAATCTAGACCTTCTTCATGTGGTCCACAGACCGTCCTGCTGTTCCATCTCAGAGCACAGGTGCAGTGGGATTCTCCTAAAGAAATCCTAGTCAAGCCAAGGGGTGATGGTGAAGGTCCAGAAAATCCCCACCTGAGTTACAAAGATAATTGGACCAGTTGAAATCTGACAGCCTCCATATGCTGAATAACTTGCTGAAAACCAATCACCCAAAGGCCACTGATTATTCTGAGGTTCTTTTTTTTTTTAATGTAAGGTCTTTTTTTTAATTTTTGGAAACTATTATTTAAGATGGCCCATTCTACAACAATGGTTCATAATTAGATGTATTTAATTTGACAGCCCATACTTCCTGATAAAAGGCCATCTGCAACATTTTCAAATTAAGGATTTTTCCTACAATGAACATTATTATTAACAATGTGAACTATTGAGGCTTTGGAAGGGAAGTGTAATCAAAGACCACAACATAAAATTCCATTATCACAGTGTCTGGTTTTGCCTCTGCCTTTTTAATTTAAAGAGGAAGAATTAGAAGCAAATGCAATAAGTATTGAGGCATGCAGGACAGGAGAATGGAATTGCTGAGTTGGAGCAAAGATTGTGCCTTTTTTTCTCTTTATTTTGTGTCTGCAAAACATAATGCAAAATCTACATTGTGTCCCATTAATACAGGGTGTCAAGATCAAGAGGGAAAAAAAGTAAACTCCTCAAATTCCCCTTTAATCCTCTCCCCCTCAAAAAATCCCTCTACCTTACTTAGGTGCCTATTTCAAGAATAGGTGAGCCTCCCCCTAATATCACACCCATTACCACTGCCAGAGTGACCATGTAAAGTAGCACAGGTAGTCTACTGCACAAAGGTACTCAGCTAAGGGGTCCTGTGAGCTGAACCTCGGCCCACAGTCACCAAGAGAATCAGCTTCTAGCACCCAATTGGAAAGGCCTCTTTGATAGCTGTGTGGACTGCTTTGAGAATATCATACCTGTGTGCCCTGGCAGAGGGATGCAGCCATCTTCTTTTCTGTTTTGCATAAAACAATGAGCTTATCCACTGCCCATGTTTCCAAATTTTCACAGTCACTCTCCCCACAAATGAGCAGACATGTTAAAATGGACTATTGTGAGAATTTATGCTTAGACTAAATTTTCCAGGTGTTGGAGTCTAATGTGAGGAGTAAAGGTTAAGTCTGCTTATGAGCAAAGGCTTCTGTCTCCCTGTACAAAGTCGGGAAGGCAGAGTGGGCTAGGCTGCTGCCAGTCGGAGAAAGAACCTGCTACACATTTCTTTCTTTCTTTTTTTTTTTTTAAATAGGAACTTCTTATCATCAGTCAAGAAAGTAAGTCAGACCCAGAGAGAAGTAAGTCTTCTCTCTGGAAGAACTGGCACCTCTCTCTCTCATTCTATATTTCAGTCCTATCAAAGGCTGAAGATTTTGCCCTCACCCTCAGAAGACCCAGAGTGATGCCCATGCCAGCTCTGCCTTAGCAGATAGACATGTGTTTCCCTGGTCTCAGGGGTGCTCCTACTGCTTTGCTGCCAGGCCTTGAAAATGGGAGCCTTCCAGAGCCAAGTGCAGATGTGAGCTTCAAGGTGAGTGGGGGAGAGTGTGGAGACACAGCGGAATACTAGGTCATTCTGATCCTCAGCCCATTTTCTAGCCCAAACAGAAGGTCTTCATGTGATCTGCTCTATTCTGTTAGAATCCCACATTTGCTACTAGTACTCCTAGTATTTAAAAATGTAAATTTCCCTTGCATATGAAAATGGCAATGAGATATCATCTCACACATGTTCGAATGGCTATTATCAAAAAGACAAAAGATAGCAAGTGTTGACAAAAATGTAGGAAAAAGGGAGCACTTGCCTACTGTTGGTAGGAATGTAAATTAGTAAAGCCATTATGGGAAACAATATGGAGATTCTTCAAAATACTAAAAATAGAACTACCATATGATCTAGCAATCTCACCCTTGGGTATAAATGCAAAGGAAATGCAATCAATGTGTCAAAGAGATAGTCACATTCCCATGTTCACTGCAGCATTATTCACAATAGTCAAGATACGGAATCAATTTAAGAGTCCATCAATGGATGAATGGCAAAGAATTCATCCCCTGGAGTGGGCGGGGGAGGGCGGGGGGGGGGTTGTTCACAAACATGCAATGAAATCCCACTCAGCATTAAAAGACAAAGAAAATCCTGATATTTGTGACATGGATGAAATTGAAGGTCATTATGTTAAGTGAACTAACTCAGGCATAGAAAAACAAATACTATACCACATGATTTCACTTATATGTGGAATCTAAAAAAATCATACCCGTAGGAGCAGAAGAGCAGAATGGTTGTTACTTGGGACTGGGGGGAGGAGGCTACAAATGAAGGAAATGGTGGTTAAAGGATGCAGAACTTCAGTCAGAAGAAATAAGTTCAACGGATCTATTAACTACATGGTTACTTTAGTTAATAATAATATATTGTATACTTGAGAATCACTAAAAATAGATTTTAAACTCTATCTTGTGTATTACTCTTCCTGAGCTGTCAGGTTGGAAGACCATCAGTTTAAATAATCTCTTATAAGATAATTTAATCACATGACACACTTTAGGCAACAACTTATCTGATCAATTTGTACAGAGCTTAGACCTTGAAACTCTTGCATTGTAACAAAATAAGCTAAGCACATTTACAGCTATTGATTACACAGGCTCTACTGGAATGGGCCAGTTATGTACATTTAGGCAACCTTTAAAACTCATTTAAGTAATTGCTTTTTGTTTCCTTTCATCTGATCCATTCTAGACCTATTCTAAAGCTGTAACCTCAGAAGGCAGGGTCACTGCTCTATTTCCAAGTTCTTGGGTGGGGAGGAATATGAGAATGAGGGATGGGGAAGGGAGTCAGGGAGACAATACTTCTGGTTATCACTTATAGAAATTTCAAGAAAGCTATAAAGTAAATTAACTTTGAATGTTATCTTTATCTTTTCTTCTCCTACTTCAAATACAAATTGTTAACAAATGGCTTAAAAGAAAACAAGATGTCAGCATGAAGAAAAACTAAAAGCTCAAAGGAATGCCTTTGGATAAGAGGAGTCGATTATATATGATCAAATTGTGGCCTTCTAGCCTCTGAACCCCTTCCTATATTTGATTAATGTCCTACCATATGAATCCTAGTGAGAAACAAAGCCACTTCCGTTACAGCAGTCAAGATAGCCAGAGCCTTGTTTTCCAGCCACTCTGGTAATCACGGCACAGACCATGGCCATCCACCTGGGGTCCTAAATTAGGGACCAGTGGCTCAAAGAACAGGGAGTCTTCATTCTGGTAACCCTGGTGGCTGCAGCAGGTCCAGCAGCATCTAAGCATCTAAGGTCAATAGCAGCAGAGGCCATGCAAGGTCCTACGCGCTGGTATGACTTTGAATGTAGCTCCGGCTTCTCTTTATTCCCAGCCATGTCCTAACTCATTCATGAAACTTCACAATGAATCCCCCAAATACCTGATACCTCCTGAGAAATTACTTTTATGCTTACACTGGCCAGAGTCCTTTTCAACTGCTTGTTTTGAAGATCCCTGGTGGATATGTGATATAAAAGGACACATTTGTGCTCAATCAGAGTAACTGTAATGGTATGAAGCCTTATTTGGTGCTGCCACTAAATCCACATCAGCGTCTGGGCCTTATCCTACCTTTAGATCTGGAAGGTCACAAGAATGGCCAGATTCTCTCGTATTTATTTCATTACTACACCATGCAGTGACCACTGCCTCAGAATCTTAATCAGTACAGAAGAATGCAGCGTGGGAAAACAGAAAGGGATAGAACTATGGTTCAAACATTTTTCATTAATTTTTCACTATACATAGTTCTGAAATATAAATTCTTACCAAACTCGAAATACATTCAATGAAATATAAATTTCTTATCCTAACATCAGCCTACTATAACATACATAAATTTGTAGAAATAAAATTGAGGGTGACGTAGTGCTAGGGAATATACAGGTGAAGTGTGCTTTATGCACATTTTTTTTTTCATTTAATTATGTATCAGGAAGTCATAGAAACTTAAGCACTTATAGAAAGCTGCCTAGGCTATTTTAAAACAGAACCAGTTTGTGTAAATAGGGGTACTATTTGCAAAACAGGATTCCTGGGAGAGTTTTATGAATAGCGGCATTGCTATGGGATACACAAATCTTTGCTACACAAAAACCACATTTTAAATATAGCAAAGATGTTTAACAAACCATCATATGTGGTAAAACTGTCAACAAAGGCCAGGACATGATGAGCACAAATCCCAAGGAGCTTTTCAGAGGAGGGGACTACATAGGAAGGATTCTTAATAAAGCAGTGGGATGGCTCAGCGCAGTAGCTCAGTGAGTATAGTGCCAGCCACATACACTGAGGCTGGCGGGATCGAGCCTGGCCTGGGCCTGCTAAACAACAATGACAACTACAACAAAAAAATAGCTGAGCATTGTGGGTAGGCACCTGTAATCCCAGCTACTTGGGAAGCTGAGCCAAAAGGATCACTTAAGCCCAAGAGTTTGAAGTTGCCATGAGCTGTGACAGCACAGCACTCTCCTAAAGGCAACATCGTGAGACTCTGTCACTAGCAATCTGAGAGGCCAAGGTAGGTGGATTACCTGAGCTCACAAGTTCGAGACCAGCCCAAGCAATAGTGAGATCCCGTCTCTAAAAATAGCCAGGCATTGTGATGGGCACCCATAGCCCCAGCTACTTGGGAGGCTGAGGCAAGAGGATCACTTGAGCCCAAGAGTTTGAGGTTGCTGTGAATTATGATGCCAAAGCACTTCTACCGAGGGTGACAAAGTAAGATTCTATCTCAAAAAATAAATAAATACATACATACATACATAAATAAATAAATAAATGTCAAATAATGATTTTTAAAAAGACCACCTTTCAAGAACATTCTTCAATTCACAATGTTGAAGTCACAAAGAATAAATAACACACACGCCTGGAACAAGCACATCTTCCTGCCCTCAGCTTGAGAGAGAGGATGGAGCCTACATCCTCATGGCAAGAGGCTCTGGCCCGACAGTGTGCTCAAGTGGAAGTGACCACAAGGCCCTCCCCTTCAGCAGTGTCTATCAGCTCAGCATCTCCCACCAGGCCCCTTCTCAGGAGTCTGCATGTTAAGCGTGAGCACTGGCTAATTCTTCGTCTTAACAGGCCCTTCCCAGGAAACTCCAACCCAGCAGAGATCCCTCAAGTTTGCCTGGCCCTGATTAATGTGCTACTTATTACAGAACATTGAAATGCTTCCCAGAACGTGTTTGCAGCATCTGCGTCAATCAACAGACGTGTCCAGCTCAATAACCTAATCCACTCTGTCTTCTTCCTTACAGCATCTTAATTAGAAACCCAGAGAGCTTCAAGTTTCTTTGTTAACCTTTTAAGGAGCTATGAAATGAGTCTCTATAAAACCTAAACATGAGTTCCCAAGAGTAGGGAAGAAAACACAAAATTATAACTCCCAATCACCCAAGTGTGAAAGGAAAAAGATCTAACAAAAATCTTAAATTGCAGCCTTGACAGCCAGAAAACACAACTAATGACTTCAAATGCTGTCTCTCAGGGTGGACAGGGGCCACTGGTAGTGATTGTTTCTTTCTTCCAGAAATGCCTAAAATAGCAATAATGTGAGAAAAATAATTCCATCCACAGTACCCATGGGCAAAAAACACTGAACTGAAACAGCAAGTAATATCTGTAGAACATCCTGGAGGTTGTGTGACGCACTTGGAAAACAGTATGAATCTTGTGTTGTGAAGATAATAATGCTGTCCCACTAAGCTGCTGTGACATTTCCATGAGACAGCATGTATGAAAGGCCCACGGTGGCACTTGGCATGTTGAAGGTGGTCAATAATCAGCTCCACTCCTGCTCCTTAGGGCACCTACAGCCACAAAGAGCTGACTCCCTCCTGATAGTGGAGAGCCAGGCCAGTGGCTCCAGCCCTGGCAGTCCCTAGTTGCACCACAAAGTTGACAGTATGCCTTGGAATGACCTAGATTAGTTTCCCACCTGTACGCACAAGCCTCGCTACATGAGGGTACCCAGAGTTGCAGACCACATTTTGAGATATCAATTGGCTTCATTCCAGGTGATCTCATGTTGATCACACACAGTAGGACTGCTATGTGACACTCGTAAACAAGGTTGTCTTCTGACGAAGCTATGAAGCAGTCCTAAAACTGTCCTTGTGACCCTATTCACCCTCATGGCATGTCCCCTGTGCTTCATAGCCAGGTACCCCATGAGGGAAGCTTCTTATCCTTCCAGGGCTATAATCCCTACCTTTACCACCTTCCAAGGCCCTCCAGCCCAGGCACTGCTCCAGGCCTCACCATGAAAACTCACCTGCCTGAAGTTCCACTTATAGAACCACAAAGCAAACCATTTACAGGAGACCTCATCTTCCATTTAATTAATAGGAAAAGTGAGGCCCTGAGGCCCAGGGGAGTAAGGTCAGATGCTAGCAGAGACAGTTCTGGAGGCCAGAACGTCTAGATCCCAGACCAGGGCTGTACCTGCTCCACAGTGCTGACTTAGCAGCTAGACCAAAACCATGGCGCACAGAAGTTTAGTATCTGCCATCCAAAAAAATACCTGCTTTTAACAGGGACAGTCTATTGAATAGAATGAGTAATACTTAAATTTCAAAACAGAAGCCAGGGCCAGTATTTGCCTTATTTGACTCATTCCTTACATGAACCAGATACTGTGCACCCTATTTTACACATAGGAAAACAAGAACTAATACCCGAAGACTTAAAGTTTAGAAAGTAGCAGGAGCTGGGAGTTGAGCCCAGCCTGCTCTTCTCCAAAACCTGTGTCTTCACCCACCCTGGTGCTCTCACCCCAGCAGGTGTGCAGCTGACCTCTGTTGGAGGACTATTATGAAACTCAGAATAGAAAACGCATGGGAAGGAGTCAGCGCAGTGCTTGGCAAAGGGTAAATGCCTTCTCTTTTTAAGGCTAGACAAGAAAGATCGTTTTATAAAACTATTGTTTAGTTTGGAACTCAGTGACTTTTTGGTTTGCAATATTCCAACAAATGCCAATATTAATATATAAATGGCAGAGAATGTGTGATGAATCAGTTTGTTAAAACTATCTGCAATTTTCCATGGATGGAAAAAAGATCTAGAGAGATTTTCTGATTCCTACAGTCTAACCAAGCTAGATTTGGTGTGCTAACACCCCCAGCCATCCAATTCTCTTTCATCTCTCTATTTATTTATCTGGAGACAGAGCCACATTCATTCCTCATTTAAGAAGTACACAGTGAGTGGGTGGTGTTTAATAAAACCATGCTGACTGCCTGGCTAAAAAGCATCAGTATGGAATGTTGAGCAACCATTATTTTGATTGGAACAATGGGCTTGTTAACCTGAGTGTAATTAAAACTGGAGGCCTTCCCTGGGATTGCATTACTTCTGCTCAATGACTACACAAACTCCCTGATGTCAGGTCACTGAATACAACTTCAGAGGCATAACTCTGGAGCAGCACTCTGGAGAAGGGTAGGATTTCTGTGATGATGGAAATGCTCTTTTTGTACTTACTCTACCAAGTATAAAAGCTACTAGCACCTGTGGTATGGAGTATTTGAAATGGGGGTGGGGGCCTGAGGAACTGGATTTGTTATTTTATTTAATTTTAATTAATGTGAAAAGCCACAAGTAGCTACTGGCTACCACATTATACAGCACAATTCTAGAAGAATTGATGACAGGAAAGTTGATTTATGAAGAACAGAGTGAAAGTTCAGTAACTTGACACTGTAGTTTCTTGAAGATCCCTTAACCCCTCTGAAGCAATACCACCCAGAGGGCCTGGGCCATCTTGGAAGGAGACTAGTTTTCCTGGGACATTCTTTCTCTCGACCCAGATCACCATCAAGAACAAGATAATGAAACAAAGTAAAGACCCTGTGAAACCTCAAAGCCATCTTCTTACAGAGGAGGAACCTGGAATTCAAAGACGAAGTCACTGGCCCAGGTCACAGAGTGATACAAGAAGATTGACACACAATCTACCTTCTTCCAACTGAACTTGGATGACACCTGTTAGCTCTCTTCCCCAACACACCATGGGCAAGTAAGTTTTCAGGGGTTGCTGGGGCTGGGAAACAGTGCGAATGTATAAGGAATGCCAATAATAAGATGATGGTGACCAGCATCCCTATCAGCAAAGACACTGGGCAGCTGCTCCTGTGGCCAATGGCAGCCCATCAAGACTGTGCCTCCTGATTGTCCAGATTTCCAAGAGCAGCAAGGAATAGAGTTTGCAACCTCTGACCTAACCTATTTTTCCTTACCCTCTTAACTATCCCACCTTCCCAACTACAAGGAATACTTGTATAACAAAAGACGACTCAAAGGACTGAATTTATAACTGGTGGGAATTTTTTGCCCTACAAATGATAGTGAGGCCAATGGCTCTGCCCAGGACCCCTCAAACCATTCCCCATAGTAGCCCCCACTATATTCAGGCCAAAGCTAGCCAGGAGTCTCATTACCCCCACAAAGAAGAATGAACAAAGACAGCAAATGGTCCATTGTTTCAGAGACACTCAAATGCTCATAGTATTGTTTACTAATTATAACACAGTGGCCTATATCCATCTGGAAAGGAACAGTTGCTGAGCCTGAGGCAGATACTTTGCTAAGGATTTTATAGACATTACTGTGATATTTTATCTCTAAAACACCCTTGCTAAATAGTGATTATTATTCCCAATTTATAGGGCATAGACTATTGCAGCTGGGTATCTTGCCCAAGAACACAAAGGAGAAAGTAATGGGACAAGGATCCAAAAGCAGGTTGGGCTCCAAAGCCCAAGCCCTTCCACCTCCCTTGTCACTGCTCCAACTATGTCTACTGAAGCTCCTTATGCTTCCCAACAGAGGGGCTCTGGGTGGCTTTCCATCAAGAGATCATCTTGCACTTTTCTTTCTTCCCTACATTATAGTTTCATCCTTAACCAATGACAAAAATTCCATTCCCATCATTAAAAAAATAATAAAGACATTTCTTGCTAAATCAAAATAACAACAGAAATTCATATCTGCAGTGGCAAAATAATTGGGAAGCATCTCTGACCCAAATTATTTACACCATTCCTGATGCCTGTCACCAATGGGTCAGTAGTATCTGCCCTATACATCTTCTGCTTACAACTTGCTGTGTCTAAATATTTAAAGTAGAGGACTCTTACATGACTAACTTTTAAAACTAAAAAGAAAATGAAGAATCAGAGATAATACATCTGCTATCCCAGTGTCTCAATTGTTTCCTCTACCTAAAGTAAAGAAACAACTCTCAGTGCACTATTTATAACAGCCATAACTCTCTTCTGCTTGAGATGCCACTTCTACAGTGATTAATGGGAAGAGTCCAGGGTGTCTATTACTGTCTGCGCTGATGGCAAATTGATATATAGTCCTCAGAAAATTCCATTTGGGCCAATGATTTTTCTGTAAATGGGCACCAAAACAGCTGCTGCATTCCTCAATTCTACACAAAATTTATGATTTTACTTTAATATTTGATTATTGTGTAGGAGCTTAATGTAAAACTCTCAAAATAGAATATTGCCATTGCATTTCTTTACCTCTGGTTGCTCAGTACTCTCAGCTTTACATTAGCAAACTTCTTTTTCTCTTCTTTTTTACAGACAGGGCCTCTGTTGCCCAGGCTAGCGTGCAAAGTGATACCATCATAGCTCACCACAACCTCAAACTCTTTGGCTCAAATCATCCTTTTGCCTCAGCCTCCTGAGAAGCGGGGACTATAACTGCACACCACCATGCCCAGCTAATTTTTTCTCTACTTTTTGTAGAGACAGGATCTCCCTATGTTACTCACGCTGGTCTCCAACTCTCTACCTCCAGCAATCCTCCTGCCTCAGTGCTATGATTACAGGCATGAATGCTTGGTCTAGCAAAATTTTTGGTAAAGACTGATTTCACTTTTTTTCTACTAGCTGCATTAATAACATATTCTTTTACCATGAGGTACAATAATGCTTATTCCTTCAATTTCTTATAAATTTGAAATATCAAATGGCAGCAAAAATAAATGCAAAGTTCCAATGTGCTTCCAAGTAGCTTGTTGAAAAAGTACCATAAACTCAGCATCACTAGCTCTCCTTGCTCTAAGAATCAAAAACAGTGAGCTCAATCAAATGTTCACTGGAATTGGAAATAAGGTGGATATGAAGCATTAAAAAAGCCAGGAGAAGAGATGTGACAGAAAGAGAGGACCCAGGAGTGTGGGCTGGAGGAAGAAAGGAGAGGATACATGTTTGGAAAAGTTCTGATGAGGAGCTGCTTGGGGACGAGAGGGTCATGGAGTATCTTGAAATAACCTCTCCCTATTTTATCATGACTACTGAAGATTTAAAATGTTGGTGTGCAGCTCTCAGCTCCTGAGCACATTAGAGCTGAGGAAGGAAACTCTTCTCTCAGAACATCATCAAAGAGCTCTAACTTGTCCATAAAACCATCAAAGGTCAGAGCACATAAATGTAACCTGGATCCTACACAGATTCACAAGACTATCTCCTTTTCCAGAGTACAAGACCCCAACTCTCCTCTCCATTTACTTCTTTTGCCCTTGTATTAGCTTAAAAAATATGTCTCCAAAATCCTTAGACACTCCTTCTATCAAGAAGCAGGGTCTATGTCACCTCCCCTCGAATCTGGGTGGGCTTTGCGACTGCTGCAAACAAGAAAGGACAGTGGAAGTCAGGCTGTGTGATTGCCAAGGTCAGTCATGAAAGGCAATGTAGCTTCTGTATTCTTTGCTGGACACATATGCTTGGAGCCCAGAGCTCCCCGTACAGTGTCTGACAACCCTACACCCACCAGGCTGTAAGGAAACCAAGCCACATGTGAGGTCACACAGATAACTGAGTGGAGGAGTCTTCAGATCACCGCAGCCCCAGCAGCAGGTCTCCCCTGCCCTTCAAGTCTTCGCATCTAGAGCAGAGACAACCCATTCCCACTGCACCCTCACTGAGGTCTGTACAGAAGCCTCCTGTGTGACTGTGAGAACAGGACTGTTCGCAGCTGCTAAATTCTGAGGTAATTTGTTACACAGCAGCAATCTCTGGAACTCTCTCTTGTTCCATTCCCACCTCTGATTTTTCTCTGTGGAAGATCTTTCCTAAAATGAGTAGTTTTTCACTTAATGTGCAGCCCTAAAACTTTGTTCAAATGAAAATTTCCACATAAGGCATGGATGATAGCAGCTCTGAGGCTCCCTACCTCACAACCTGACAATCACTCTTCTCCCAGAAAATAAATGTGCGGCCCTCCCTACACCAATCAAACAATCCCTGGAATTCTGCCTTCCCTGGGAAGTCTCCCTAGTTTAATTACAGAGACGATGATGGCCTGTAATTTTCTCTCACCCACCTCACATTCCTACCACCAATAACCATCAACATATATATATTGAGGAATTAAATATGGTAAAAGATGCGAAAGAAATATAAGCCATAAGTTCATCGTTCCATATGGAACCAAAAAAAAAAAAAAAAAACACCTCCATATGGCCAAGGCAATTTTGAGTAATCAAAACAAAGCTGGAGGCACCATGGTATTGGCACAAAAATAGAGACCTAGACATTTGGAGCCAAATAGAAAACCAGGAGATGAAGCCAGTCTCTTATAGCCATTTGATCTTTGATAAACTAAACAAAAGCATACAGTGGGGAAAAGAATTCCTATTCAATAAATAGGGCTGGGAGAACTGGATAACCACATGTCAAAGATTGAAACTGGACGTGCACCTTTTGCCATTTATGAAAATTGATTCAAGATGAACAAAAGATTTAAATCTACAGCATAAAATGATAAAAATCTTAGAAGAAAGTGTGGGGAAAACTCATAAGGATGTCAGCCTGGGAAAAGATTTTATGAATAAGACTTCCATGGCAATTGCAACAACCACGAAAATAAACAAATGGAACTTAAACTGAAAAGCTTCTGCACAGCTAAGGAGACAACAATCAAAGCAAATACACAGCCTTCACAATGGGAAAAGATATTTGCATGTTAAGAATCTAACAAAGCTTTGATAACTAGTATCTATAGAGAGCTCAAATTAATCAACAAAAAAAGAACAAACAATCCCATCCATCACTTGGCAAAACACATGAATAGAACCTGCTCTGAGGAAGACAGACAAATGGCTAACAAACATATGAAAAATGGTGATCATCCCTAATAAGAGAAATGCAAATCAAACCCCCCTGAGATATTACCTAACCCCAGGGAGAATAGCTCACATCACAAAGTCCCAAAGTTGCTGATGCTGGTGCAGATTTGGAGAGAGGGGATCACTTTTACACTGTTGGTGGGACTACAAACTAATACAACCTCTTTGGGAAGAAGTATGGAAAATCATCAAAGGACTCAACTTAGATCTCTCATTTGTAATCCCACTACTAGGAATCTACCCAGAAGAAGAAAAAAATCATTTTATCATAAGGACATTTGCACTAGATTGTTTATCACAGCTCTATTTATAATCGCCAAGATGTGGAAACAACCTAAACACTCATCAACTCAGGAATGGATTAACAAACTGTCGTACATCTATAGCATATAATAATATTCAGCCATTAAAAAGATGGTGACTTTACATCTTTTGTATTAACCTGGATGGAATTGAAACACATTCTTCTCAGTAAAGTATCACAACAATGGAAAAACAAATACTCCATATACTCTATACTAATATGAAGCCAGTAGACAATCTAATTCATGCCCCCATAGGAGAAAAACTCATTTCCATTCAAGTTGGGGTAGGTGGACTGAGGGACTGGAGAGGGGTTTGGGGTATTCCCACTGAACAATCACAAGGTAGGGATGTAGGGCATACCTTTTGGGTGTAGGACACAACTATAAAAGGACTCTTCCTAAAACAAACTCAAATATTGTGACCGGGCTGTTTGTACCCTCACATTAATTTGAAATTAAAAAGAAAAGGAAGAAAAAGAAATATAAACCATGATGTTTGCCTTCAAAGGATGTTTTTAGCATTGGGGGGAGGCAGGGATAGCCCATCCCACCACCACCATCATTACAGAACAAAATAACAGAGAGAAAGAGATCCATTCTCATCACTACTTTGTAAATAATAAAAACAGAAAATTCTATATCTGTGCTTATACAAGGTTTGTATGGTCCATGCACATCCATGTCACCAGTGTTAATAATAAGGACCCCTTACATCTGAAATACAACAGCATTCACTTTTCACGTATTCGCTAACTAGGTATTGAGCTCATTTAAGTGCCAGGCCCTCAGCTGGCTCAGAGGTATGGCTGTGAAATAAGACAGACACACCTCCTAGCCTCTGAGAGCTCACATTCCAGTGGACTAGGACTAGCAGATAATAAACGTGTAAACATTTTTAAAGGTGGTACATGCAGAATAGAAAATAAAGAGGCAAATGCAATGTGGAGAGTAACTGGAAGAGGGGATGGCTACTTTGATTAGCGTGACCAGAAAAGATCCAGGAAAATAAGGGAGTTGGCAGCATTGAAGGTAGGTCCTGAAGATAAGGACCTACCTTAAAAGGGATGGAACCACACTTACACAAGCCCCAAGGCAGGAAAAATCACTTCATAATACAGAATCAGAAAGGCCTATGTGACCAGAGAGATGAGGAGACAGGAGGAAGGCGGGAGAATTGTGGAGATACAGAGACATGGATGTCCTGACACCACATGCACAGTGGTCTGAAACTGTGCAATGTCGCTGCTCTTCTCTCCAAACCAGAAACTATCAAGAGGTAAAGGCAATCTGAATGGCAACTGTACTATGCCAATAGCTACTTAATCAGCGGCATCACAATAGTGAAGCTGATATTGATTATGTGCTTACTCTGAATTAATACTTTGGAAAATATCACTGTAACCTTTCCTTGCTGTTCAACTATAAAACATTCCTAGAACAGAAAGAAGAGTTAGGATTCAGCACCTGGCATTCAAAATAGGCCTTATGCAAGTCTTATAATATATTGTCCTGAGGAAGAATGGTTAAATGCCTTTATCACTCTTCACATATCAAAAGAACTTAGCTCAAAGTTTCTCCACAGCGAAGTGAATATCCAGTCTAAAAGAATGTAGAGAAACTGTTGTCTCTTCCTTGTCCCAGGATCGTGAGAAGCAAAAGCAGGGAAAAAGCAAAGCAGTCCGATGTCTGAGACTTAAGGAGTCTTACGTGGGTAGAAACTCCTGTTAAGGGATCTAGAAAGAGATGATCTCTCAGGTTATTCCATACCAAAGGACACTTGGAGGCAGTTAGGCAGAGGGAATGTTTGAAGTTTAGCTTTTCTGAGCTGCTTTTGGTGCCCTACAGCACCCATTGTAGTGTGGCTGGGTCTCACGGTGTTGTAAGGAGGGAAGGTAGAAAGTGGCTGAGCTGAGAGCTGGAGCAGAAGCTGATGCAGGATGAGATGGCCCCTAGCAAGGCTGGTGCACAGAGTCCATCACGGACAACCAGCAGGACCAGTGGACACCATGCCTCAGGGTCCAGTCTTTTCTCTCCCACCAAGGGGCTGCCCAAGCCTCTCCCATATACCTAGATAAAAACTTGGAAAGAAATCTGGAAAAAGTCTGGAACACTGAGAGTTCTGAAAGTCTGGGCACATTTCCCTAGAGTCAGAACACCATCTAAAATCAATACATCAGACAAAGATTTAAAGCAACTTAGAAACTTAATGAATTTTTCCTTCTAATCAGCAAAAGTTTATTCAGGAGGAAGATCACATTAGTTCAAATCAAAACCAAGAAGCTACATGTCCTCTACACATCTGGATGAGATAAAAGCAAGATTTGTGAGTCACCACAAGTCTTTACAAATATCATCTCACTTAATCCTCACCAACCGTACAAAGCTGACACTAGGACTCTCTTCCACATTTTACAACAAGGAGAACGAGTCCCAGGTTAAATAAGCTACTCACGTGGCTCCCAGGTGACAGAGCTATCAAAGGTTTGCTCCTTTGACCGCTGCAGGTGTCGCCTCCATGCCCTTGGCACATACTCTCTGGTAACACAATGGCAATGCAAGTTTATAACAAGGCACTTACCATAGGAAAGGCACTGCTCTTAACTGCTTTGCACATAGGAACTCATTTAACCTACTCCACATTCATTTGATTGAGCATTATTATTGCCATTTTACGTTTGCGAAGACTGAACATGAAAAGCTGAGTAATTTGCCTCAGGTCAGTTTTGCAGCTAATAAATGTAAGAACTAACATTTGAACCCAGGCCAGCTGGCCTCAGAGAATGAGACATAAGCTATTAACTTCTGTTCTGGACAAAAAGGGGGGACAGACAACTTTGGAGATTCTAACTGTTTCAAGTCACAATGATTCCAGGTTATAATAAAACTTCAATGGTATAAACTCCATGGTTTATAAAAAGGAATATAATTTCCAGAAGCTTTCACTTTCCATTAACTGTGAAAATCTATACAAAAATAGTTACAACTGGTAGCTATACCCAAAATAGGTTATGATGTTTAAAGGAAAAATGCACTAAAAGACTAGGCTGAGTAGAGGGCACAATTATTTACAGACTAGAACTATCCCAACCATTCCCGTACATATAATTACCAGAGCTGTATGAAATGACTAGAAAAAAACACAAATACATCACAAGAAAAGGAGGAGTGTTACATAAGTGTTGGCTAATTTTATTATCATTGTGATAATTTTATTACAACTATTAAATTTATAAAACCAAGACATTACAACATAGGAAAATTATCCTATGTAAAAAGGACTGTTTTCAATGGATGCATTTATTTCATACTAAAAGCAATAATTTCAAATTTTAATATTATTTCTGAATATTTAAGTCCAAACCATTTACTAAAATGTAAAATGACAATGTTAAAAATCAGCTCTAAAATAAGGAATTAAACACCAGGTGTAAATGATGGGAAATATATAATCCTAAATATATTTTCTCCCCCTGCAATAACTTGAAGCTATAATCCAATGGTGTTATCAAACATTTTCTGCCTTTTCTACATAGAAATCTCAACTGAGATAAGCAATGTGTTCAACTGCCGATGACCTAAGCAGCCAAGTAAGAGGTAACTGGATGGGTGTCATGCCCTCCACATTCACTGTCTTTCCAAAGAGTCAATCATGTTTAAAGGAATTATTAATATTATTCTAACTCACTGACTTAATAAAACAGTGAAATTCTTAGAGTAACTATTCTTTTTAGCTGAGTTTCTTTTGTTTCTTCCACTTTCCTTGAGATTTTCTCCATTCACGGGTAGATCCATCTGCACAGTCTGACACCAACAGGACTACAGTGCACAAGCTCTCAAAACAACAGCAGAAAGGTAGTATCTCCACTATTTGCATCATGCAAGTAAACCAAACAAGACACAAAGAAGTTGGGGGGAAAGCCAGGGAAGCCACTGACACCAATTGTTTTGCTGTCATTACCCTACACCGCATCTCCTATAAATAGACATATGTATACACTCGCTGGAAGAGCAGTCCACAGGAGATGGGAAAATCAGTCAGCATCTTTTTGCAGAGTCTTACTTCATCTGTATATATTTGAGCAGTCTTGCGTATTTTAATGTAGTGTTCCACCTCATCCTACCTGGTTTTTGCATTTTTGAATCTCCGCCTGGGGAAAATGAATGATTTGTACTAGTCTGAAGAAGACAGAATTTTTTTCCCCAAATCATCCTCATTCTTTATGCCTATTTCAAACCTTGCATGTTTTGCATATTGATAGAGATACTTGTAGAAAAAGGTTTCTATCATCCCAATTCTGTTATCGGTCTTAGCATAATATAATAGTCATTATGCTTCAATGACTGTGAGGCCCTCCAAGATCTCAAAATACATGCTGAATCATTTTTTAAAATGAAAAATAATTTTCATGTTAATTATTCTGGTTATTAAAAAGAAGATTTTATCAGACATTTTCTATAGATGAGGATACTAAGACTAGGCTAAAGATGGAGCTGTTTGCTTAAGGCTAGGTGGCTAGTAAATCATGATACCAGGATTTAAACCCACCTTAGCCTGATTCTAAAACCATGCCTTCAACCACAGCATTATACAATTTCAGTTATGGAACACATGTGTAATTCATTTAACTAGGCTATTAACCAAACTGTTTAATAAATGCAAGCTCCTTCTCCTCACCAGCTGAGCTCATAAACATGTAATTTTTATCCTATTAGAAGATTTATTTAGTCCTGGACATACTTCTTAGGCTGTATTCCTACTGAATACCATATTCTTCTTTTAATACATCACTCACACTAAACCCTCAGAATTTTTAGAGAGCAGTACAATACATAATATTACCTCACCAGGTCTGTTTTCTTTTCCTTTCTTTTCTTCTTTTTTTTTTTTTTTTTGCAGTTTTTGGCCGGGGCTGGGTTTGAACCTGCCACCTCCGGCATATGGGGCAGGCGCCCTCCTACTCCTTTGAGCCACAGGCGCCGCCCACCAGCTCTGTTTTCATTTAAATCCACCCTCCTTCCAATCTTGAAGGAGAAGCATCCTTTGCAATAGCTTTGTGTTTTATATTGGTCCCAAAGGCACTAACACACAATAGACTTCCAGAGCCTTCATTTCCTGAAGATGAGACTAACTACAGGAGAAAGAGGAAGGAAGGAGGAATAGGAGACAGGAAGACTGCACAGAACCAGGCACACAGTGGTGCATTCTGGGTAACAGTGCACATGTACCTTCATAAATTTTGCGCCAAGCCTAGGCATTTTATCAACTGCCTAAAACAAGATTACTAAGGGGCCAAAAGTAATAGTCTTTTCTTATGAACTCAGAATGCCATGTAAGTAAGGTGATTTGGAGATAGTTTACTTTAATTTTTAAATTTTTCTTTTCAGAGAAAATAGCTAACAAACTTCAATTTGGTACAAGTACCATTAGGTCTTATATTACATTCTTTTAGCCCTGCATTAAGTGCCATAAAATTATCTTTCTATAACTATTATTTCAGAAGAATGAAACCTATCTAACCAGTTATGAGCATCCCCTAACCCACAGGACATTTCTAGATTTTTCTAGCAACTTTATTGCTATTGAATGTCACCTTGCTGATCTTGTTTTCCACAACTCAAAAACAGAAAATAGAACCATGCCCTATGGCCTGTAATTACCTAATTTCATGAACTTTTGTTTGTTCTACCAAGTTTCTTGACAGATTGAATTTCTGTCCTTTAGAAGGTAAGTACAAGGGAGCATGTGTTCCTCACCATGTGCTGTGCTGACAATCTTTGTCTATCCTACACATTGGGACCCATGCCAAGACTAATGGAAACACTCTAAGACAAAGCTTCTGTACACCAGCAGTCCCTGGCTCTGTACTCCATATCAATTATGTATAATCTATACCATATTGTCTATAACTTGGCATTTATATTCTTTAGGTCATTCTTACATGTTAATCTATAGGAGAAAGGAAGGATAGAATCTGGAACCTACTTTTGTTGGTTCATCAAAGACTATATAGAAGTTTGCTGATTGTTAAACACTCCAGGCAGCTGGAGTAAACCAGTATTAACTACCTTATGAACTCTCTATTTTAAGTGTCATAAATACTGACAATACACAATAACAAAGAACTGAATTGATGCCTCATATAAGAACCTAGTTGTGTTGGAATTACATTAAATCCAGGTGGGGAGTCATCCCACATGACTACCTGAGATCATGACATTTCAAACCCAGATGTACCTACCAACACAAAGCATGTCTCTAGCACATGCTTCAAAATCCCTACCTGGTTAAGGTACAGGGAGAAGGGAAATGAACTTTGAGTTTTAGGTAATTATTTGTCATCAGGAAGACCTATTTTGAGCCAGCTAGGAGTATGTGGTCACATGATAGGAATGCCTAACTAGTTGTACTCAACCTGGATGAGGCAGCTGCATGTCCAAAATTGTAGGGTACCACTAGAAGAGATCACTGGTCCTTACCAATATGCATAGGTTCTTTTTTTCAGCACACTGCTGGATTATATTTCCTAGGCCTCCTGAACTTGGTGGGGTTATGAGACTAGACGTAGCCAACAGAATGTGAGTAGCAGTGATATATACCCCATCCAGGCCCAGGCCCTAAAATCCCCATATTATCTCCCTTATACTCTTCCTTTAGATAATTTAATGCAAGACTCTGGGGCCCTAGAGCATAGTGAACTCCTAGGTACAAAAAGCTTGGGAATCTGAATGTTCTCATGGAGCATACTAGGCCCACCTCCACCTATATGGGTATTAATTAATCATACATCCAACTTACTTGAACTAGATGTCCAGACTCATATTTATCAGCAGAACATGAAGTGACTGTGGTCATAGCCACAATGATCTTGAGCAGCCAGATTATATAAACTGATTGCAAACACCATAAAAAACAGATGTTTCCAGAGAAACAATTCTCTCTGGGGAGAATTCACCCCATAGACTTATCTCGTTTAATTTGTGATATAAGTTCAAATGTTTCACAGATGAAAGAACTGAGGGTTACTGTACCTCACCCAAGATCAGCCAGCCTACATCTGTCTGCTTGACTTCAAATCCTGTGCTTTCAACCATTATACATGTTTAGGGAAAAACAGACCTCTTAATTTTTTTTTAAGTTTCTCTAAGAGCTCTAAACTCAATAAATATCTTTAATATGAGTTAATGCATTCTCTAAAATAGGTAACACACTTACTTCTCAGGGGGGAAATCAACTATATTTGTAAAATCTTTTCAAGTCATTCAGTTACAGCCTTTCATAATAACACCATGCAATAAAGGCCAGTAGTATATCTGACAGGAGGAGATAGAGTGAAAGGGAGTTGGCAACAGGAATCTCAACATGTGGGAGCTGGAGCTCAGGGCTCAGAACGTTGGAATATAAATAAGAAACATATTTTTTTAGAAAGCAGTTACCAAGAAGAAAAACTCTTTATAATGGGCTCTTTCAGGGTATGCCCTATGGGTATATTTCAATACAACTTAGTTGGGACCGCACAGCTTGAAATCCTGACAGATACAAGGAAAGACAAACAAATGAGAAATTTCCTTATCTGCGATGTTTAAAGGGGTAAGGTTTAAGGTGAATGTAAGAAAAGAGATACCCCCAAGCTAATATTAAACATAGATACTTTCATAGCAGAGAATTAACAATTCACTTTCAGCACACTGCAAAGAAACAAGAACTTAAAAAATCGGACTCCTGAATTACTTAGTGACAATTTCATGTCCCAGGAAGTGAAGATCTAACAGCATCACTATTTCCACAGAAAGGGATTGATTCAGAATGTTCAACCTTCACTCCTCAAATTCAGAAAAACAAACCAAGTAAAGGGAAAAAACAAAGAAAGAAAACAAACTACTCTGTTTCCCTGAAAATAAGACATCCTCCAAAAATAAGACCTACTTACAGAAAAGATAAGATGTCCCCTGAAAATAAGACCTAGCGCATCTTTGGGAGCAAAACTTAATATATAAGACACTGTCTTATTTTCAGGAAAACAGGGTAGAAAATCTCCAGGGACACAATCTCATAAAGAATTAATAAAGTTAGACTGTGCGTTTGAAAAATACAATCAAGGTCAAAGTGAGGAGCAGGCTAGCATATGCTCTGCCCACATTTTTAAAGAACAAAAAAATAAGGAAGAATTCTTTGACAATTGCTGACTGAATCTGAAATAAAATTGTGCTTTCAAAGGGAAATTATCAGCTGGTTTGTACCATGGAATGTTAGGAAAATGAACCACAGCAATAACAACAATGATAATACTTCTAATTTGTACAAATCACTGCTGCTTATCTCATTTGTTATAACAAGAAACTTGTAAATTAATCAGGGAAAGATGATTAACTGATTCAAAATAAACATAAGAATAAAAGCAGAAGCCAATTTTGTAGAATTACCATGGAGGAAATGGACACTGAAGGCACAATAAAAATGTCAGCATCCCTCTCATACATTGCTATTTGGACCACAGCCACTGCAGAGACAAACTTGGCAATATTTAACTAAATTACAAAGGTGCATAGACTTTGAAGTAGCCATTCCACTTTTATGAATTTATCCTATAGATACACGAGCACGTACCAAATGGTGAATGCAAAGTAGCTCATGGAGCATTGTTTATAACAATCAAAAAGTGTAATCATAAGTGGGAATCTGGTGAGATAGTTTATGGGCTGTCTATACAATTGAATATCAAAAGAGAACTGGGAAATTCTTTGTGTATGCATATGTACGGTCTCCAAGATATAATTAAGTAAAAAATAAAGTAAATAACAAAAAATGTATTTAAAGTGTGTGTTATGTATACATATATAATACTACCATTTATATGAGGAAAAGGAGAGAGGATTATATAGGCATATAGAGAGTGCAAAAAGAACTGCTAACATCTCTCACTTCTGAAAAGAATTGTGCAACCAGGTTAGAAGAGAGATTTTTCACTAGATGTTCTCCTGTAGCTTTTGAATTTTGTTCATGTGAATCCATTATTCTGTGGTCAAAAATGAATTGATTAGAATTACAAATTGTTTTAAAGATAGGCAGCATGCGTTCTAACCTAAAAACAATTGTAAATCAAATTGGCACCTACTATGTTTCTCCTTCCAGCTACAGTGAAATAACTGGTAACAGATAAGCTCTGTTACAGAAAATACTTCTAAAAGTGTACAACTGTTTTCAGACAGTAGAAAACAAGCCCTCTCAGGACTGTAACCCTTCAGAAAAGAAAAGCCTCAAGAGGTAAACCACCTGACTGTCCACCTCTCTGAAGGAGGATATCTTCATGAACCTGACACACAGAGCTGTAGTCCAAACAGACCATGGCAATCAAGGAGGCAGAATAACAGGTCAGGGCACCTGACACTGTGGCTGGAATCAAAAAGACAGGGTCCTATAGAGTGAAGGGTTTTACAAAGAGAAATTCCCAGAAGTCTTACGTGGAATAAGTCTGTGACTACGATCTGGGCAATACACTTGCAGGGTGAGAACACCTGAAGCGTACCAGATAGCAAATGTTGAAGAAGCAGAAATAGCAGAGGTCAAAGATGCTGAAGGAAGGACAGTGCTAGACATCACTGGCATTCAGGTCTATGCACGTGGGAAAGCTCATTAATAAATCCTACATTAACACCCCTGGCAACTGCCTGAGACACAGAAAGTTGGTGCCTTTCTACAAGTAAAGGCCGATACTAAAGTAAGTCCTAAGACCCCCCAATGAAGCCTAAAACAATCCTATCTTCAATAGCCTCTGTTGACATTGAATACTGACAAACTGAACAGGTTTGGGAAGCCCAGGATGCATCAAAAACCACATGACAAAGAAACAGGAAAATAGGATACATAGGCAAGCAAAAAAGCAGTAATACAAACAAAACCCAAAATGGCCCAAATATCTGTCCTAACAAAAACCTAAAAGCAGCCATTATAAAAATGTGAAATAATTAAATAAATAAATATGCTCAAGGAATTAAAAGAAATAGGATCTTAAGGAGTAAATAGAGATGGAATCTAAGCAGAGAAAAGAACCAAATGGAAACAAATTCTAGAACTGAAAACTGCATACAAATGAAAAATTTAGTGAATGGGCCTTAAAAGATGATTGGCAATCACAGAAAAAAGATTCAGAACCTAAAGCAAATCAATGGAAATTAAAAAGGAAGAAATCAAAACAATGAACTAAGCCTCAGGAATAGTTAGGACAACATATTAAATAATCTTAGCATAGATATAATTGAAATCATGGAAGGAAAAATGAATGGGAATAGGTGAAAAAAAAATTTTTTGAAGAAATAATAACTGAAAATTTCTCAAAATGATCAAAGAGATCCAAGAATTTCAGCAAACCCTAAGACAAATAAATATAAAAAGAACCATACCGAGGTGCATTGTAGTGAAACTGCAGAAAATCAAGATAAAGAGAAAATATTGAGAGTATCCAGAGAAAAAGATATGTATTATGTACAGGAGAACAAGACAAAAATGATCCTAGGTTTATGAGAAGCAGTGATGGCTGAGAAAGCCAATGGCATGGCAAGTTTAAACTGATGAAAGAAAAGAGAAAAACAAACATTTTAACCCAGAATTCTACATCCATCAAAAATATTCTTCAAAAATGAGAATGAAATAAAGGTACTTACAGGTAAACAAAAGCTGAGAACATGAATCACCAGCAGACCTACACTTCAGGAAATACAAAGCATTGCCAATATATGATATCAGATGGAAATTCAAATCTACAGTAAGGAATAAAGAACACTGAAAATCTTAAATAAATTGATAGACTGAAAGGAGTATATTTCCTTTCTTTTGGAATCTCCCTAAAATATCACTAACTAAAGCAAAAATAAAAACACTCTAAAGTGGGTTCTATGATATACATTAAAATGAGAAATAAAGAAAGGGGGATGAGAAGTTGAAAGAAAATGTTATAAGGTTACTACATTTGTGAAATGTAATATGTGAAGTATGAAGGAGTACATGGATCATAACGTACGTTTTAAGATACAAAAAATCAAGAAACATTTAATCCAGGTGGAGGGAAACAAATGAAGCCCTCCCAACAACACCAATAAGCTGACCAAGGGGAAACTTGCACAGTTGAATTAGAAAGAATGCTGATCTCCTCATAAAACATTTGCCCAGGCTGATTTCTTTAAGTGTTTGCCCTGCACTTTCTTCTAGTATTTTTATAGTTTCATGTCTTAAATTTAAATCTTTAATTCAGTTAGAGTCTATCTTAGTTAATGGTGAAAGGTGTGGGTCCAGATTCAGTCTTCTACAGGTCACCAGCCAGTTCACCCAGCACCATTTGTTAAATAGGGAATCTTCCCCACTGAATGCTTTTGTTTGTTTGTTTGTTTTCTATTAAATCATAGCTGTGTACATTAATGCAATCAATAGTAAAGCTCCTCTGTCATAATTTAAAGATCTTGAAAAAACAATACTTCATTTTATGTGGAATCAGAAAAAACCTTGAATAACTAAGACATTACTTAGAAACAAAAACAAAGCAGGAGGAATCACGCTACCACACCTAGACTATACTACAAATCGATAGTGATCAAAACAGCATGGTACTGGCACAAAAACAGAGAAGTAGATGTCTGGAACAGAATAGAGAACCAAGAGATGAATCCAGCTACTTACCATTATTTAATCTTTGACAATCCAATTAAAAACATTCAGTGGGGAAAAGATTCCCTATTTAACAAATGGTGCTGGGTGAACTG
>CAUYPK010063798.1:0-16556 GCA_963574355.1 Loris lydekkerianus | reverse complement strand
ACTAAAGGCAGAATACAAATGCCTACATACAGTAACTAAGAAAATGCCATGAAGGCTACGTTGAACAGTTTGATGAGAATATTTCAGATTGTATATGAATCCCTCACATTGTACCCCTTGTCTGCACTAATGCACACAGCTATGATTTAACAATAAAAAGAAAGAAAGAAAGAAAGAAAGAAAGAAAGAAAGAAAGAAAGAAAGAAAGAAAGAAAGAAAAGTAAAAAGAGGCTTGGCGCCTGTAGCACAGTGGTTATAGCTCCAGCCACATACACCAAAGTTGGCGGGTTCAAACCCAGCCCGGGCCAGCTAAAACAACAATGAAAAAAAAAAAAAGAAGACAGATGAATGGCTAACAAACATATGAAAAAAATGCTCATTATCCCTATTTATTAGAGAAATGCAAATCAAAACCACCCTGAGATACCATCTAACCCCAGTGAGAATGGCCCACATCACAAAATCTCAAAACTGCAGATGCTGGTGTGGAGGTGGAGAGAAGGGAACACTTTTGCACTGCTGGTGGGACTGCAAACTAATACAACCTTTTTAGAAGGAAGTATAGAGAAACCTCAAAGAACTCAAGCTAGACCTCCCATTTGATCCTGCAATCCCATTACTGGGCATCTACCCAGAAGGAAAAAAAATCCTTTTATCATAAGGACACTTGCACTAGACTATTTATTGCAGCTCAATTTACAATTGCCAAAATGTGGAAACAGCCTAAATGCCCACCAACCCAGGAATGGATCAACAAGCCGCGGTATATGTATACCATGGAATACTATTCAGCCATTAAAAAAGATGGAGACTTTACATCTTTTGTATTAACCTAGATGGAAGTGGAACACATTATTCTTAGTAAAGCATCACAAGAATGGAGAAACATGAATCCTATATGTGAAATTTTTATATAATGACAATTATTGACATTTAAGGACCCGGTGGGGGTGGGGGAAGGGGAGAGCAGAGAGAGAAAGAAGGAGGGAGGGATGGGGGAAAGGAAGAGCAGAGAGAGGGAAGGAGGGAGGGCGTGGAGCCTTGGTGTGTACCACACCTATTAGGGGCAAGACAGGATTGTAAGAGGGACTTTACCTAACAAATGCAATCAGTGTAAACAAAAAAAAAAAATTACAAACTGGCTGGGCACAGTGGCTCCAAGAAGCTGAAGCAGAGGATCTCTTGAGCTCAGGAGTTTAAGACCAGCCTGAACAAGAGTGAGAACCCCCGTCACAGCTAATAATAAAAAAAATGGGTAGCACCCATATTTCCGTGGTTCGAATCCAGCCCAGGCCAGGCATTGTGGTGGGCTCTTGTAGTCACAGTTACTTGGGAGGCTGAGGCAAGAGAATCGCTTAAGCCCAAGAGTTTGAGGTTGCTATGAGGTATGACACCATGGCACCCTACCCAAGGAGACATAGTGAGACTCTGTCTCAAAAAATAAATAAATAAATAAATATATAAATAAAAATAAATTAGCCACGGGCTGTGCCGGTTACTCAATGAGTAGGGCTCCACCGAGGCTGGTGGGTTTTCAAACCTGGTCCAGGCCAGCTAAACAACGACAACTGCAACAAAAAAAATAGCCGGTGTTGTGGCAGGCTATTGGGAGGCTACTTGGGAGGCTACTTGGGAGGCTACTTGGGAGGCTGAGGCAAGAGAATCGCTTAAGCCCAAGAGTTTGAGGTTGCTATGAGCTATGATGCCATAGTACCCTACGCAAGGAGACATAGTGAGACTCTGTCTCAAAAAATAAATAAATTAATTAATTAATTAATTAAATATAAAAATAAATTAGCCACAGGTTGTGCCAGTTACTCAGTGAGTAGGGCTCCAGCCGCATACACCAAGGCTGGTGGGTTCAAACCCAGTCCAGGCCAGCTAAACAACCATAACAACTGCAACAAAAAAAAAATAGCCAGTGTTGTGGCAGGCACTGTAGTCCCAGCTACTTGGGAGGGTGAGGCAAGAGAATTGCTTAAGCCCAAGAGTTTGAGGTTGCTGTGAGCTGTGACACCACTGCACTCTACCAAGGGTGACATAGTGAGACTCCATCTCAAAAAAAAGGGTGGCACCTGTTGCTCAGTGAGTAGGGCACCGGCCCCATATACCAAGGGTGGTGGGATCAAACCCGGCCCTGGCCAAACTGCAAAAAAAAAAAAAAAAAAAAAAAAAATAGCTGGGCATTGTGGCAGGCACCTGTAGTCCCAGCTACTTGGGAGGCAGAGGCAGGAGAATCACTTGAGCCCAGGAGTTGAAGGTTGCTATGAGCTGTGTGACGCCAGGGCACTCTACTAAGGGCAATAAAGACTGTCTCTACAAAAAAATAAAAAAATAAAAAAATTAGCCACAAGGCAGTCCCCTGTAATTTCAGCTACTATTGAGACTGAGACAAGAGGCTTGCCACTAGAGCCCAGGAGTTTGAGGTTGCTGTAAACTATGCCACTGCACTCTAGCCAGCGGGACAGACCAAGAGTCTACATAAAAAAAAAAAAAAAAGAAAGAAAGAAAAAAAAAAGAAAAGAAATTGAGCTGTGCCTATGGCTCAAGGAGTAGGGCGCTGGCCCCATATACTGGGGGGTTGGAGGGGTCAAACCCAGCCCCGGTCAAAACTGCCAAAAAAAAAGAAAAATAAATTACAAACCTTTTTTTCATAGCCACAATGTTGCTATAATATTTAACAAAATTAGGCTTGACGCTGGTAGCACAGCAGTTACGGCACCAGCCACATACACCAAAGGTGGCGGATTCAAACCCCGCCTGGGCCAGCTAACCAACAATGCCAACTGCAACAAAAAATAGCTGGGCGTTGTGGCAGGTGCCTGTTGTCCCAGCTACTTGGGAAGCTGAGGTAAAAGAATCTCTTAAGCCCAAGAGTTGGAAGTTGCTGTGAGCTGTGACACAACAGCACTCTACCCAGAACAACATAGTGAGAATCTGCCTCGAAAAAAAAAAA
Source organism: Loris lydekkerianus (assembly GCA_963574355.1). NCBI lineage: Eukaryota > Metazoa > Chordata > Mammalia > Primates > Lorisidae > Loris > Loris lydekkerianus. The sequence goes on along the minus strand of CAUYPK010063798.1, from coordinate 13,600 downwards.
CTAACAAAATTAATAATTCCTTAGCATCATCTAATACCAGTGTATAATCAAATTTCCTGATTATCTCAAAAATGTCTTTTTACATTTTATTTTGTTGTTGTTTGTTTTTTTGCCCTTGGTAGAGTGCCGTGGCATTATACCTCACAGGAACCTCAAACTCTTGGACTCAAGTGATTGTCTTGCCTCAGCCTCCTGAGTAGCTGGGACTACAGGCACCCATTCCAATGCCTGGCTATTTTTTTAGAGATGGGGTCTCGCTCTTGGTTGGGCTGCTCTTGAACCTGTGAGCTCAGGCAATCCACCTGCTTTGGCCTCCCAGAGTGCAAGGGTTAAAGGCATGCACCCAGCCAAGAGATGCGGTCTTATTCTTGCTGAGGCTGGTCTATAATTCCTGAGCTCAGTCAATCCACCTGCCTCAACCTCCCAGAGTGTTGAGATTACATGCATGAGCCGCTGCACCTCGCAGTTTTTTTTTTTAAATCAAGAACGAAGTTTATACTGAGGCAAGAGGATTACTTGAGGGAACCACATGCCTGGTGGCTCTCACTATCAGTGACAGCCTGACCCTCATTTATAAGAAGGCCCCAATCAACCTTTATCCAACAGTTGTATCCCTTGATAGTAATTGCCTAACTGAATTATTTCATTAGCAGTCTTGAAATAGTAATTTTTCCAATTTTATCGTTCCATTCTCATTTATTAACTTTAATTCTGTAAAGAAGAACTTTCCCTTATCAACTAGGACAAATCTGGTAACCCCAAAATACGTATCACACAGGAAAGGAGGGACAAATGCTTATTTCTTTTAATTGCCAATATTTAGAGTCAAGAGTTGGGACTCTGTCCAACTTGTCTCTTCGCTTTAGTAACACTCCAAGTTGATGTTTTTTTTTTTTTTAATCTGTCTGTTTGTTTGTTTCAGATAGAGTCTCACTATGCCCTCGGTAAAGTGCTATGGCGTCATAGCTCACAGCACCCTCCGACTCCTGGGCTCAAGCGATTTTCTTGCCTCTGCCTCCCAAGTAGCTGGGACTACAGGTGCCTGCCACAACACCCCGCTATTTTTTGGTTGCAGCCGTCATTGTTGTTTGGCGGGTCTGGGCTGGGTTTGAACCTGCCAGCTCAGGTGTACGTGGCTGGCACTTTAGCCGCTTGAGCCACGGGCACCGGGCCGTAAATATTAACTTCTAATATGTGTCTTCTGATGCAATCATATGCCATAAAATAATTTCAAATAATAATACCCATATTACTATTAACAAGTACATTACCAAATGAAATGTAAGATGTCTTCACAAGATTCTCCTCATACAAAAAAGATAAATTCATGGATGGAGCTGGAACATATTCTTCTTAGTAAAGTATCCCAAGAATGGAAGAAAAAGTATCCAATGTACTCACCCCTACTATGAAACTAATTTAGGGTTTCCACATGAATGCTGTAACCCATTTGCAACCTAGGAATAGAGAGAAGGGGGAAAGGGAGGGGAGGGAGGGGGAGATGGGTGGAAGGAGGGGAATTGGTGAGAATACACTTGTGGTGCAACTTACAATGGTATATGTGAAACTTAGTAAATGTAGAATGTAAATGTCTCAACACAATAACTGTGAAATTGCCAGGAAGGCTATGTTAACCAGTGTGATATAAACGTGTCAACCGGTCTGTGAAACTAATGTATGATTCCCCATGATCATACCAATGTACATAGCTATCATTTAATAAAAAAAAAAAAAAAGAAAAAAGAAAAAGAAAATTACTAAAGTAATTAGTAACTTTTGTTGCAGTAAAATTACTGCAACAGTAAATTCTTTATCCTATCCTTTGGAATGCATACAAATCTTTTCCCAGGCTCTGTAATTATATAGCCCAAGAAATGTTCCCCTGAAGGACCTGAGAATCACCTCTTTGAATGTAAACTCTAAAGGAGATAGAACCAATTATCTCTCAGTCTCTTGGGAAAATAGGAACCCAACTTCATCCAGTGGTAATTAGCAAACACAGAGGGTCTAACCGCAAAGAAACAATTGATAATTTACTTGCCAAGGACACAAACTTTTACTGCTTTGGACTGAAACACTTCAAGGATTTCTCTATACCTAACCGATCCTATTGGTCTCTTTCTCCAACACTGAACTTTATCATTTTTACTTATCCCCCTCACCAAAAAAAAGTCTTCCATGAAAACAGCATCACAAAATCAGCGTCTGGGGCCCCTTTCTATGTACTCAAAAAATGTCAATTTGATCTAATGGAGAAAAAAACCCTGGAAACTCTTCTCCCAATTATTGATTCAATCATTATTTTCTTTCTTCTTCAGCTGTAAAACATAAGCTATTTAAGTGTTGACTTACATATACCTAGGATTTGTCTGAGACCCCATATTTTGAATTTCCACTTATAGATAGCTACAATTTCTTCCTATGTTTGTTTTATGAGTCATCAGAGGTGACATATTGAAATTATTTGCTGTATGTAAGTACAAGGACTGTCTTTCTATAAATTCTTCTGTTATTTTCATCCTGAAAAAAACTAAAAATATGTAACCCCCAAATAAACTTCTTTCACATATTTCAAGAAGGCTGTTAAGAGTGGATGGAAATACAAGAATATCAAAAAAGCTGTCTTTTGTGGGAGAGATTTGCAGAAGTAGCAGAAATAAAGTGAAGTAAACAACAGGCGTGCAAGCAGGCTTTCTCTGAAGCCCCACCTCCATTGTCTGGATTTAAACATGATTGAGATTCTGACACCTTGAAAGCTCTCATGGAAGCATTTACCACTGGCTGCCGTCTATTCTTCTGAGGGCTGCACCTGTGAGGTTTCATCTGCACACGTCCAACTTTAGTCTCAACTCTAGGCCTTTCCTCTTTTTTCTTCCATACCCTGTCTTTCCACCATAATCTGTTTCACCATGCTCTGAGCCCCTGTTCTTTTTATAACATTAAAATGGTACATTTAAGTGTCAATCATCTGGACATTTAAGTTTTTTTTTTTTTTTAATTGTGTATGACTCCTGCATACGTGAGTACAGGTAATAAACTCTGGATGCTCCTCCCCTCCCTCTAATGGTTTCCCTGTTGCCAATTTGTTTTACAGGCTCAGATTATCAAGCTTTCGGGGAAAAATGTAAGCTCCCCTACAATCTAAGTTAACAAAATAGATTTTAAAATTGGGAAAGTGCGACCCAAATAAAGTAATATTTTAGCATGTATTTTCTTCCAAACATAAGTGATATTTTGAGATATAAGGTATTTTTAGCTTGTGACAGTATTCAATATATTCTTGAGCGCATTATATATTACATTATGTATGATTACTTGACAACTATATAAATAAGATTTCTTGCACGGAGTACCTAGTAAGTACCAGGCACTTTTATAAACTCCTTATTGTAATCTTCACAACTGTCGATGAAACAAATACTATTATTATCACTATTTTATATATGAATGGATTTGAGGCACAGAGGTTCAGGGACTTGTCTGAGGTCACACACATGATGAGTGATGAATCTCAGGCTGGAGAATTTACCTCTCCAGCCTGAGAGGTTAGCCACCATATATAATGCGAGGGACAATGGCTATTTACAGTCATTTCTCTGTTGTTTAAAATCACTCTGAAATTGGAAAATGCAGAGATTGCCATGGGATGTCCCTCTGCACACCTGCATTTTAACAAATGGCAGAGGGCTAACTTTAATGGAACGACAGCTTGAATTTATAGTAGTGCTTTGAATGCTGTTATTGCTTCTCAAACAAATTGTGGGCAGAAACTATGCTATTAGGACACACATTTAATATATTAATATGTTATATAAAACAGAAAACATGTATTACTTCTACTTGTTTTCCTCTCTATTACATATTCAAATAGGCAATGCAGATACATATTCTTGCTGAGATTGTAAATACTTGGAGATACAACAATGTCACAGGATGGGAAAAAACATTTTATAAAAATAGTGATTTTAAGCTCTCTTTTATGTTTCATCATCAATGATTATGTTATTTAAATGAGTCGTGAAAGAAGATAGTGATGCCATTTTTATTGATATATGTAAAGCATCTATATTACTTTTATTAAAAACTATGCTACCTTGAAATTATTTTATCCCTGATAGGTATTATCTCAAGAAGATGAAAAGATAAGACACAGCCTGGAAGAAAATATTTGTAAAATATATATCTGATAAGGGACATGTACTCAGAATATGCAGGGGACTATCAAAAACCAACAAAGCAAGAACAACCTAATTCTGAAACAGGAAAAAGATATGAAAAGGCACTTCCCCAATGGTACACTGAGGGCAAACAAGCCTAAGAAAATATTCTGAAATTCATACGTCTTCAGTGAATTAGAAGGTAAAACAACAATGAGATACTACTAGACTATTAAATGGCTTTAAAAAAATCTGACAACCTCAAATGCTGGAGTGGAGGTAGAACAACAGGAACTTCCCTGCATTTCTCATGGGAATGCAAAATGGTATCTCTACTTGAGAAGACAATTCAGCAATTTCTTCAAAGCGAAACATAGCCTTCTCTTACATACAGAACAACAACCATGCTTTGGGGGATTTACCCAGATAAGTTAAAAATTTATGCCCACACATAAGACTACACATTAATGACTTTATCACTTTATGAATAATTGATAAAAGAAAGCATGTCGATTAATGAGTGAATGGATAAACAAATGCTGACCCGTCATGTAATAAAATGTTACTCAACAATAAAAGTAAATTTGCTATGATGTCAGAAGACAAGATGGACGAAACCTAAATGCATATTGCTAAGTAAAAGAAGCTAATATGAAAGGGCTACCTGCTGTATAATTCTAATCCTATGACCTGCTAAAAGGCAAGACGAGACAGGACAAAGATTTTTTTCCAGGGGCTTGGGGCAAGAAGAGTAGGGATAAGTAGGTGAAGTGCAGAGAATTTTTAGGGCTCTGAAATATTGTGCATGTCACAGCATTGGTAAGTATGTGATATTATATATTTGTCAACACAAAGAGTGAGACTTAATGTTAACAAGGACTTCAGTTAATGATAAGGTAACAATATTGGTTCATTTATTGTAGCAAACACATGGCACATATTCAAAATATAATAACAGAAGAAACTGTGTTTGTATGTGGAACCTTTCTGTACTGCCTTCTCAATTATTCTGTAAATCTAAACCTGGTAAAACGATCAAGTCTAGAATTAATTTATTTAATTTATTTCTTATTAAATCAAAAAAGATCATGTAAGGATTGTGAACAATAATCTTCTCATTCTATGTTCATTTCAAGATATCTGTGAACTTTTAATGTCTAGTTTATAAGCTCATTCAAGTTCTCAAAGCAAATCTAAATTAAGGATTCCACTATTTTAAAATGTTCCCTAACACAAATTAAATTAATGTGAAACCTGTGAGATAAATTGATAATTTGAAAAAGAAGCCAAATTGAGTAGCGTGACAATAGAATTTTTGCAATTAATAAAAAGAAGAAAAATACCCAGGTATTTAATTTAAGAGCAAGATCTTCAGTATCAGACAAACCTGGTAACAAATTTCAGCTTCGGGTGATGACTACTGGGTAATCCAGGGTCAGTTTTCTAAACTCTAAGTCTTCTTCTTCATCCATACAATGGAAAAAGTTGAACGATGTGCCCTCAGCTGTGTATCTATGTACAGTGTTAAATGAGCTGACGCATTTTAAAGCCCGAGCATGCTACTTGGTGTGTATCAAGAGCTCAATTAACTAGTAATTATAAGCTTTGCTGCTATTATTGATAAAATATTTAATTGTCCAAATAAAGGTAATATCTGAGACTTAATTAATTTTGCTTCTGATCCATAGAATTTCATGTCACGTAGGGACTGTTGAAGCAACACTTCAGCTGTAGAGGTGAGAAAATTAAAAGTCATGTTTAGTTACTTGTTCAATGCCAGATAACTAGTTAATAATTAGTGACTCTTAGTCATACGCTTACGATACAGCCTTGTATGTTCTTTAATTATACTAAAAATTATAATGAAAATAACTTTCAACCAAAGGTATCCTCTTTTAAAAGATTTTACTGAAATAGGTATTTTTAATTCCCTTAAGTAAGAATAAATTCAAATGAGAGAGCTTGGTTATCCTGATTTTGTCACTTGTCAGGAAATGTCTTCATGGAGGAAGTGTATCATGTACTTTCAATAATTTTTTTTAACTTTTTCAAACATTTAAGGAGATACCCTATACAATTGATTAATAAGCACATCTTATATGATTATTAGAAAGCTATCATAAAAATTTTTTTAAATGGTGTGAAAGTCACGTGTGCTATATAAATATAAATGATTACTATTCTACCTATGACACTATACAAGGGAGCTGAAAATAGATTTCTACAAAAAGGAATTTGTAGGACTGATAATCAGAGCCAACGTAGACTGCACACTCATTCAAGGAGTAGGAGGCATTTCAGTCTGTTTTCATTTTCCCTAGTATCATAAGCAATAGATAAGACTTAATTTAATTGTCATTTTAATTAAACAACATAGCAATTTACAAGGATATGGTCAGGATTATTATTTGACAACTACAGTTGGAAAAATGTGACTTAATCTCCTGGAAGTAATGTAATATCCACCAATAAGAATACATGTATACATTTTAAATATCTTTATGTTACACGGCTCAGTGCTACAAAGATAGAGTTAGCTCCAATTTTTATAAAAATAGTATACTTTTTAACCTGAATTGAAGACATATTTAACATTCAAAATCAGAACAAATATATGTCCTGAGAGTTATAGGATGAGTTATGTATATCTGTTGGAATGTTGTTATGATTATATTTCTTTAAAAATAGGCAAATATTTAAAAGTTACTGAATATGGTCCTTTTAAAATCTTGCTCTAAGCCCTATAAATACAATAAATAGTCCATATTTCCAGTACATGTCCCTTAGAATCTTTTGTCAACTTGCTTTTGTATATGTTAGATTTAAACTGTGGTTCTTATTCATGGCTGTAATAAGAAGCTTTTACATCATTTGTTTAAAGAACAGTAGAAAGAAGAGAAAAAAACTGACTGATTTCAATTATTTCTACACAGGATGAAAGAAGAGTTTTATTTATAAAAATTCCTGAACAGATGGTGATTTTGGTAAAGACACAGGCAGATTGTTTCAAAGACCCTAGAGAGTGCGCTGATATTTTTAAAAATAACTCCCTAGGTTCTGTGGGGGAGAAGGAAAAGTTCCCCTTCACCCCCAAGAAAGGAAATTAACCTGAGAGACGGGTATTATTCTTTTTGTGTGTGTGTGCAGTTTTGGCCAGGGCTGGGTTTGAACCCACCACTTCTGGCAGGTGGATTGGGTCAGCTCTGTTTTCATTCTTCTACCTGCAATGAATATTGGGGTAACAGGGAAGGAAAGACACTTGTTTTCCCAGCTGGGGGTGGATCTCAGAGTTTAGGGAGGGCTATGGGGTGGGGGTAGGGAGAAGGTCAGAGAGACCTTGAGGCATTTTTAGTCAACCTGCTATGTCAGAATGTTCTATTTTGGGGTAAAAATCTTTGTAATTTCCATAGATACCTAGAGAGTTGTATTTTCCAAAAGACCTCAATTAAAGGATTGCATCTAATGACTTGTTTAAATTATGGCTAAAGTTTAAACAACAAGTCCCAGGTTTGAAACTGTCCTTAGAAATTGACAAAGGGGTGCGCGAGGCAAGAACAACACTAAGGCCCCTGGATGAACGGGCTGAGCTAAAAATAATGGCAGCCATCACCCCTTGTCCCGTCCTTTGCTGGATGATAGTCACTGTCCCTCGTCAGCTTCTCTGTAACTGCTACTCCGGAGTGCACAATGGTTGTGAAGATTCGTAACCTTTCTCTGAGTAGCTGGTGGTTATAGTATTCTTAATTTTTCTTTGTGGATAACATCACTTTTGGAATCCTAAAGGTAGTTTCTAAAATACTTCCCAGGCCCCACAGTCCCGTGGCCTGGCTGACCTGGCCAGACCATCTACAGGCCGTATCTATAAGCCAACTTAACTAAAAGTGTGACTCCAAGAATTGAATCATACAAGATTTCCACACCCATATAATTTTTCCCCAAACATAGCCAATTAGCAAACCTAATCACTTAATGACAGAGTCTCTATCTGTGCCCTGGGTATAGTCCTGTGGGATCCTAATTTAGCCCAACATCAAATTCCTGCATCCTGTGATCCCTTTGCCTCAGCCTTGTAAGTAGCTGAGACCACAAGCACTCACCAAGATACTCAGCTAGTTTTTTTCTGTTTTTAGTAGAAACAGGGTCCCATTTTTGCTCAGGCTGGTCTGGAACTCCTGAGCTCAGGCAATTCACCCACCTTGGCCTCCCAGAGTGCTGGCATTGCAGGCGTGAGCCATCTCGCCCAGCTACACTTCGATTTCTAAGGATAATGATTTAATAGGCTTGTCACATTTATTTCATACGCAGGATTTGAATGGAACAGTCTTTCTGACCTCAAATGTAAGAGGATAAATAAAAATATAAAGTAAATGTAAACACGATTTAGTTAGTTTTTGGTCACTGGTGGTCTATCATGGTAGTTTAAGATTTTAAGATATAATAAATTCAACCCAATCTTTATCTAGATAATTAAAAGTATAGACTTTGCTGGCTCTTGTTTTGCAATGGATTTATTTCTGTTTTATAAACTTAGAGCACTGTATTGTTTGATCTCTCTCATAATTTACTCAGTAAAATGAAAAGTACTAAGCTTAAATCATTTACCATAAGGACATTTTCACTGGAATGTTCATCGCAGCCCATATGAAAACGATAAACATTAACTAGTTGATGTATGCATTCCAAATTGTATTTTAAATTCGGCACATTCTACCTCATAAATGCATTAATGTATAGATGATATATGTGTGTACGACTTAAAAAAAAAAAAAAAAAGAAAACGATAAACAACTGTATGCCCACACAAGAGAAAACCACAATTAAATTCAACTGGGGGGAGGATGGAAGGAAAGGGAAGGGATGCTGGTAAGCTCTCACCTAAGGGCATAATGGAAGTGTCCTATACACCACAGTTAAGCAAGATAAGTCAGATAATTTCTTTATGGCCTGTTTTTACATAGAAAGGCAAATCGACAGTTAGACTAATAGTTTTAGGTTTTCTGGATGACTTTTGGAATGAGGGGTTCTGGATTTTATTCCTCACCTTGAGGAAGGTTCTAGTTATGATGGCTATCATCAGGGGACAGGAGAGGTCAGAAAAAACTTTTGCTTTAAGGCCTTTATTTCTGATTATTATTTTCTGCGTCTGTTATTTAAGCATATGTTATTTTAATCCCTGTGGGTTAATTTCATCTGATATATATATAATCCCAGTGGGTTAATTTCATCCGATACATACATATATATATATATATATATATATATATTTATAATACATATGTATGTGTATATATGTGTGTATATGTATGTTGATGTGTGCTTGAAAATACATGTACTTAGCAACCATTCAGACCAGAGCCTCCCCACGCCCTTGCCAGCCGCGTATGTAAGTCAGCCACCACATGTCAGCTTTCTTTGAGAGTGATCATGATCCTCCCACAAACCTCACATTAGCACCCAAAGGTCTTACTGCTTTTCTCTTTCCTTCATTCAAATAAACCTAGCAATCAACATTCTTAAACTAGATGATCGATACAGAGTTGGTGATAAATAGTACAGAGCTTTGTGTAAATTATGGCCAAAGAAATTAACAGATGTACTAAGAGGTACCCATAGCCCATTGCAGTTTGCGGGCAGAATTTACTATGGAATGCATGTTATAAATTTGTCACTGCACAGGGAGAAATATGGAATCAAGCCCCTGGAACTATGGGCTCCAGGATTTCTTGTAAAAATAAAAATTTTCAAAAACTTTTGCAACAGTCTAAACGAAGTAGGAAAAATTCTATATACTTAGATGAAATATATATTTCCCAACACAAAAAACAAATTCTCAAAGAACATTTACAACACAGGAAGGTGGTCACAGCACCAAATGGTAAATAAAAAGGGCCTGACTTTTGTAGGTCACAATTTCAATATTTCAGTATTGTCAGTTTAACAATTTGCACTTTGATGTTGATTTTTCTTCTATGCTTGGAAGATGGAGTTTATTAGAACTTCCACAAATTAATGTTACTAGTCATATTTCTTGAGTTATAATACAGATTAAGAAATGTATTCAGTGAATTACTTTTACCTGTGTTATATTAAAGCTATTACCTGTAGTATATTATATTTGCCTCTGTTATACATAAAGGTATTACCTGAAGTATATTGTAGTTAGCTCTGTTATATATAAAGCTAAATATTATATATATATTATATTTATATAATATAAATAATTATAATAAAAATTATAATTTATATAATATGTTATATAATATAATATATAACATATGTATAATATATTATATTTGCCTGTGTCACATATAAAGCTATTATTGGTAGTATACACATTAAATCTGGTCCTCTCCTTGCTTAACAGGAAAATGAAACAAGATTTTAAAGGGTCATAAATATCTTTCAAGTACTCCATACTTCCAAAGTCAAAACAATCCCCATATACTTATTGAACAGATATATTGTGTTGGTTTTCTCTTATCCCTGTAATGGATTGTCACAAACTAGTGACTTCAAGCAACACAAGTTATTAAAATTATAATGTTACGGTCCTGTTACTCATAAGTTCAACATAGTCCTCAGTGGACCAAGAAGGAGACAGAAGTGCATTCTTTCTTTCTTTCTTTTTTTTTTTTTTTTAATTTGAAGTATTTAGTGCCTTTAATCAAACCAGAAAACTAATTCCAGAAATCCCAGAACCAATTCAGAAAATTAATTCTTAAGATTCTTTTCTCTGGCTCTACACCAGTAGCTCAGTGGCTACAGTGCCAGCCACATACACTGGAGTGGGCGGGTTCAAACCCAGCCCAGGCCTGCCAAACAACGACAACTATGATGACCAAAAAATAGCCAGGTGTTGTAGTGGGCACCTGTAGTTCTAGCCACTTGGGAGGCTGGGGCAAGAGAATGGCTTAAGTTGAAGAGTTTGAGGTTGCTGTGAGCTGTGATGCAACGGCACTCCACTGAGGGCGACGTAGTGAGACTCTGTCTTGGGAAAAAAAAAAAAAAAAGATTCTATTCTCTGGAACCACTTATAGTACCAGAATGTGTAGTACTTTTCTAGAGCTACCATAACAAAAAATCATAGGTTGGGTAGCTTAAACAACAAATTTATTTTTTCACAAATTTTGGAGGCTAGAAGTCCAAGATTAAGAAGTGCATTCTTTCTGGAGCCTGAGAAGAAAATCTATTTCTTTGCATTTCCCAGCTTCTAGAGACCACCTGCATACCTTTACTGGTGGCTTCTATCTCCAAATCCAACAATGGCAGGTTAAATTCCCTTCACACAGCAGAATTCTGACCTTGGGCTTCCACTTTGGAAGCCCTTGTGATTATATTGGGCTCACCTGGGTAATCCAGGCTAGTCCTCCTATTTTATGGTCAATTTATTAGCAAATTTAATTTCTTTTCCAACCTAAATTCCTCTTGGCCATGTAACATAACATATTTTTATGTTCTGGGATTAGGCTGAGGATATTTTTGGAACACCACGGTTCTGCCTATCACATATACACAAAAATTCACAATTTGCAATCAGTTCCTTTTATAGACACAAAATTCTTCAGAAGCATCAACATTTGCATATTCAGTTCTCACCATGAAGAAAGATTAAAAACACAATAAATCTTGAAAATAAAAAGCTGCAGTTTACTATTCTTTATTTAGGTAATTACTTTCTCATTCTTTGAAGATTTATTAAAGCAAAACAAAAACAAGAGTGGGAGAGAGCTATTACACAACAAAAAGAAGTATATGTGGCTAAAAATTATGGAGAAGGTAGAAAAAAATGGCAATCTACAATTTTCTTGGAGTGCACATTGCGTTTACAAATCCCTGAGACCTGGGATTTACTCATTCTACTCTGCCCTGGTTCTGTTCTGAAATCCACACAGTTCTATCCCCTTATCTTTCTCCAGCTGCTGCTGCTCTTCACTGTGGGTGCCAAGCTCGGAGAGCAGAGGGCTAGGTCTTAAATAAATACGGAGTAAATCAGCTGCTTTTCTTAGCGTGCCCTGGAGTCAAATACATTTTAAAGAAGTATAATTATAAAATAGCATGCCGAATTGATGCATTTCATATATTATACCTCTTACTTCTCTTTCCTGTAATAATGTCATGTCTAAGTATGCCCAGAACATCTGCTCACTCTTTCCAAAATAGATTCTCCAAAATCTCAGTACTTACCACTAAACCTATCTAGTTAACAAGGTAAGCAGGGAATATTTACAGATGCCACATATTGCTCAACTCTTTTTCTGTTTGCAAATATCATTTAAAATATACCATAAAGGTCATCACCCCAGATGCCGAGACACAGTTAAACACAGCAACTTAATTCAAGTAGATAAAACTCAATTTCGCTTGTTAAAATAGAAAATAATTTTTAGTTTTTTCCCCTGATGGTTTGTAATGTGCTAAGACAGCATGAACTTCATAGAACATCAAAACAGATTTTCAAATGGGAATCTGTAAAGCAGAATCAGACTCAGGGTCGGGCACTTACTATGTTTACATCAAAGACAAGTAATCAAAAATTTGGTTTCTTAAAAAAAAAAAAAAAAAATCTGTCCTTCTATTCATCTGTCCACTCACTCATCCACCCTTCATAGCTGTATTTATCATCTAACTGCTATTAGTTATTCTACATTCCTGACAACAAATCTGAAGAATTGAAAAGTCCACAGTCTCTAATCCAATTTGTAATAACATGCTATGATTCTATCATTGCAAAGGTTAATGTAATTGCATATTGTGGATTCCTTACACTCATTTTGCTTGCCTAGTTGCCACTCCAGCTAAATTCATCCAATCCGACAGCTTTATGTGGATTAAAAGATGAATTCTTCTAATCCTTAAGACAAAAGATATAGTCAAAATTTAGCCAGTATCACAAGAGGGCTCATCAAGTCTTCTGCTAGAATTATTGCTCCTTATCTGTTAAAATCATATTATGTTTATATGCTAATTTCTAGGACAGTTCTTCAATCTTGACAAAACAAAATAATTTCATGTAAAGTGTAGTTTTCCACAGTAAAGATTCTTGGGTTTCAAACTCAGAAATTCATATTCAGTAGACTCATTTTTTCCTTTCTTCTTCTTCTTCTTTTTTTTTTTTTTTAATGGACACAGGGTCTCACTCTGTCTCCCCAGGCTAGAGTGCTGTGGATCTCAGCCTAGCTCATAGCAACCTTAAACTCCTGTGCTCAAGTAAACCTTCTGCCTCAGGGTCCCAACCAGTTGTAACTACAGCAGGGGTCACAATGCCCCCGATAATTTTTCTATTTTTAGTAGAGATAGGCGGGGTGGCAAACAAGGTAACAAAAAACACCTGACTGAGCATGTTATATTATGTGTTTAATATATTATTGTTAAAATTATATGCTTTTGTGTGAGTGTTTGTCTGTTTTGGCAGGTCACTGCGTGGTGTGGCTCTCTGACTCTCA
>CAUYPK010063797.1:0-18554 GCA_963574355.1 Loris lydekkerianus | reverse complement strand
GAATAAAGCGAAAAACACTGTGTATTTCAGTCCAAACCTTCTTTAGTTTTTTTTTTTTTTTTTTTTTGCAGTTTTTGCCCCACCAAAAAAATGTTTTGGCAGTTTTTGGCCAAGGTCAGGTTTGAACCCACCACCTCCGGTATATGGGGCAGGCGCCCCACTCCTTTAAGCCACAGACACCGCACTCCTTTGAGCCACAGGCACCCCCGAGTTTTTAAATATTTTTTGTTAAAAAAAAAAAAAAAAAGTACTGGAGGCTCGGCTCCTGTGGCTCAAGCGGCTAAGGCGTCAGCCACATACACCTGAGCTGGTAGGTTCGAATCCAGTCTGGGCCCGCCAAACAACGACGGCTGCAACCAAAAAATAGACGGGCGTTATGGCAGCCGTCTGTAGTCCCAGCTACTTGGGAGGCAGAGGCAGGAGAATCGCTTGAGCCCAGGAGTTGGAGGTTGCTGTGAGCTGTGATACCACCGCCCTCTAGCCAGGGTGACAGCTTGAGGCTCTGTCTCAAAAAAAGGTGGGGGGGGGGGCTGGAGCAATACAAGAAATGTCTCCTCTATATTTAGACCGCCATATTTACCATTTTACCTTATTGTGCTGCACTGAGAATATATTCACAAACTGTGTTTCACTGAGTCATAAAGTCTTTTTGGTTGTTTTTGCAGTTTTTGGCCGGGGCTGGGTTTGAACCCACCACCTCCGCTGTATGGGGCCGGCGCCACAGGTGCCACCCGAGTCATAAAGCTTTTAATTCATTGAAAAAAAATTAAAATATATAGAGGACATAGAGTAAAAAGGCCAGCTCGCATCTCTGATTCTACTCTCTAGAGGTAGCCATGTTATTTTTTACATCTCCTTCCCGATGTTCACATGTTAATATTTTTCCTAATTTTTACAAACGTATCTATACTATCCACATTGCACTACAAACATGCTCCTTTCATTTAGTTATATTGGTCATCTTTGCAGATCAGCATACAGAAACCCACTCTATTGTTTTCAATAGATGCAGTTCATTGACCAAAACTTATTCAGCCACTTATCTCCTGGTAATAGATATTAAATTATTTACAGTCTCTAATTGGCAGGGTGGCAGGCAAAGAAATGTTAAGCTGGGGCGCGGTGGCCTATGCCTGTACTTCTAGCACTCTGGAAAGACGAGAGGGTTTTTCCCTTGAGGTCAGGAGCTGGGAGACCAGTCCCAGCAAGAGCCAGACACGGTGTTTACAAAAAAATAAGGAAAACTAGCTGGGCGTGGTCGTGCATCTCAGCTTGACTTTGGAGGCTGAGAAAGGAGGGTCGCTTGAGCACAGGGGCATGAGGTTGCAATGAGCTATGATGATCACACTGCACTCCAGCTCGGAGGACAGAGTGAGACCTTGTTTAAAAAGAAATACTACCCCTCAGGAGCGGCGCCTGTAGCTCAGCGAGTAGGGTACTGGCCCCATATACTTAGGGTGGTGGGTTCGAACCGGGTCCCGGCCAAACTGCAACAAAGAAATAGCTGGGCGGCCGCTGGGCGAGCACTGCGCCTGTGACTCAAGCGGCTAAGCCGCCAGCCACATACACCCCGCCAAACAACAATGACGGCAAAATAGCCGGGTGTTGTGGTGGGATCCCAGCTACTTGGGAGGTGGAGGCAGGAGAATCACTTGAGCCCAGGAGTTGGAGGTTGCTGTGAGCTGTGATGCGCCACGGTACTCTACCCAGGGCGACAGCTTGAGGGTCTGTCTCAAAAAAAAAAAAAGAAAGAAAGAAATAGCTGGGCGTTATGGCGGACGCCTGTAGTCCCAGCTATTCGCGAGGCTAAGGCAAGAAAATCGCCTAAGCCCAAGAGCTGGAGGTTGCTGTGAGCTGTGACGCCACTGCACTCTACCGAGAGCAACAAAGTGAGACCCTGTCTCTAAAAAAAAAAAAAAAATGAAAGAAAGAAATAGTACCCTCAGATTACTGTGCAGGTGAATACGGTCTTATCATGTTTACCTGAACACAATAGTCTTAATGGGTAGAACTTACACGTAACATTGAAATGATATAGAAAAACAGACCATCTATCTGAGCGTTCCCGAACTTTTTTATGGGCTGCCGTACACTCGGATCCAAGGAAATCTTTCTTGAAAGTCCAATGTGTATTATAAAAGTAAAAAAGTAATGGCTTCTCTGGCATTAGTGGGGTGTTCAATGCTCAGAAGGCCCTATCATGTACTCCAGATGGACTTAAGGAAGTCCACGAACACTCTGAAATAAACGTTAGATACATGTGCCTTTTCCTAAGCCAAACCATTATCTCTATGACTCACAGCATTTTGCTAGATTTTTTCAAAAGGAATCATTAAACAAAGAAGTTAAGAATCTATAAGGTTCCAAGAGGCAGAGCTGGAGAACCTTGTTCGATCCCCAGCATCTGCTCCGTTTATAAATGAGAAAAAAGTGTTATTGTTGAGATGGATGGCCTATTTCTTTCTTTTTTCAAGACGGTCTCACTTTATTGCCCTCAGTAGAGTGCCATCGGGTCACAGTTTACAGCAAGCTCCACTTCCTGGGCTTAGGCGATTCTCTTGCCTCAGCCTCCCGAGTAGCTGTGACTACAGGTGCCCGCCATAACACCAGGTTATTCTTTGTTGTTGTTGCAAACGTTTGGCCGGGGCCGGGTTCGAACCCACCGCCCTCAGTATATGGGGCCGGCGCCCTACCCACAGAGCCACAGGCGCTGCCCTGGGTGGGCCATTTCTTTCCCAGCTCTTAACATAACTGAAAATTACCGTTTACACAAGTTAAGATCCTTGGGGGCAGAGATCTTGACTAACGTGTCCCTCCTCTGCACCTGGTACAGTGAGTGTAACACAGCAGGGAGGTGAATATTTGCTGCAAACGTGAGTGAAGGAGGTCAATAGGGCGGAGGGATTTGAGAGTTAACAAGTCAATAGGGGGGAGGGATTTGAGAGTTAAGAAGTCAATAAAATACGACGGAGGGATTTGAGAGTTAACAAGCTCGGCACAGGCCCGAGACGTCCTCCGTCTGCGAGCCTCCGGCTGCTCCGGTACACTCCGACTCTACTTCCCAGCCCGTGTCAGGGATACCAGCGACTGCAGCGGCTACTTGGCGCACCGCCCCTCTGACCAGCAGCAGCTATAGGCTGTTGGGGCTGCCAATCAGATCAACGCAGCTGCGGCGCGGCGACTTCTGGGAGACGTAGGCCCCTGTCCCTCCACCCTCCAATTGGTTCCGCGTGCTCCCGGGGCCTTCTGGGAGATGTGGATCGGAGGCCCGCCGGCTCGTGTGCGTGCGTGGTGGGAGTGCTGTAGGACACTGGAAATCAGGCCCTCGGTCGGTCATCCCTCTTTGCAACCACTAGGCACCGGGTTGGCTTCCCGGGCTCCTCAGGCTCGCCTGACCCGGTGGAGATTGAGCGTGTGTTGGGTGTTGCTTGACTCCAACGCCTGTCTGCGTCTCAGGTCCTCAGTCGGCGCTTCCTCTTTATGGTTAGACTGCCCTTCTGCACCGCCCCTCCTTCCCTGGGCCGCTTCTCCTTGAGGCGCCTGGCCCAGGTCTGTGCTACCAAGCGTTAAAGACCCACCTAGTCGCGCCGGCCTCTGCCAAGCGCGGACGGCAGCGGCCACCTACCAACGTAGGCGGGAGGGTGTCCTGGAGGTGTCGGCTGTGCCTTAGCGGGACCTTCTGTCCATCTCCACAGACACCTCAGGACGAAGGTAGTGGTTCCTCCAGCGAAGCCGGGCACTTTTGCGTGTATTATCTCTGAATTCCCAATACAACCAATTTGACAGCACAGGGAAGCTCAGAAAAGTCAAGATAACTCGCCCACGTCACACAGCGACTAAGTCTTAGAATCTCGTGTTTCTCACCACTTCCCGCAGCTTCCGGACTCATAAACAGGCAGTTTCAAAACAATGATGTGTGGGAATGACGGGGAGGAGCCAAAAGCGAGAACTTTAAAGGACAGTATTCAGTAAACGGAACCTCAAAGGGAGCAGTTGCTTTCCAGGCACAAACCCAGCTGGGATTTATATTTTTCTGGCTCGTTCAGTGGCCTGTGAGCCCTTTGGAGGTTAGGGTCTCAATGCCCAGAGCTTGACTGGTAGTCAGGTACCTATAAATATTGGAAGAACAAAATTTTATTTTAGTTGTTTTTTAGAGACAGGGTCTCATCTGTTGCCCAAGCTGTTCTTAACTCCTGGGCTCAAGAGAGACTCCTGACTTAGTCTCCCAAAGTGCTAGGATAACAGGTGTTGCAGGAAAAGTGTGAATTAAAACAAACACACCAACAATACAGAGGAAGGAATCTTTAATTGCTGGTGAGAACTCAGGTGCCTCCAGGCATGAAATGCTGAGTTCCGAGGAACAGTTTTTTTTACAGGTTCTTTTATATCTTTTTTTTTTCTTTTCTTCAGTTCAATATCATAGTTAAATGGCACAGATGTTAGAAATCACGGTATTGTTATTACAGTTTTTTTTTTCTTTTTCTTTTGAAGGTTGTTTTAGCTCAGTGTAAAGTTTGTTCTTATTTTGGAGAAGGAAGTTCTGCAGTTGCCTACTGCTTTCTCGGGATCACTAGGACGTCTAAGATTTATTTCTCTTCTCCTTCCTCCCGGGCTGGAGCCACCACGCCTGGCTGTTATAAAATTTTTAAACACTGAACAGTTGAGAGAGTAAAAATGAACACCCACTTACCCTTCACCTACATTTAACAATCAGAATAAATCAACACTTTGTAGTTTATAAAGCCTCTTGCTTAATGTTACCATATTGCAAATGAAGCACTCATTGATGAGCAGTGTGGGTGTTCTGGACCCCATGACTGCAGCCCCTTAGCAGGGTCAAGGCCACCTGTTGGATCCCATTTTGGGAAACTGGCTTTCTCTCCATTTCCCTCTTGCTCAGAAGGGGCCCTCAGAGAGTACAATTATGATGTGTTTTTCAGTGAGAAGGGGCCTGAGCAGCAGATCTAATTGATCTGAGGTAAGATAGGCAAGTGGATTGGCTGGAGTTGGGAATTAAATCTTGCAGAAACTCTTTGTTGCCTGCAGGGTTCAACACTAACTCCTTAAACTGCAAGGGCCCTTTCTATAATCTGACAAAACAAGAAACAGAGATATCCTCCAGGCCTCTTCACACCCTCCAACATCCAATTCATCCACACTGTGTCTGTCCTGCCTTCAAAATTACCTGGGGTCTGACTCCTCTGCCTCCACACTGGTTCAAGGCCCTGCAACCCCAGTCTTGCACTGTGGCAGTAGGTTGCTTTCTCTTCTGCTTCCACCAGTTCCTTCTCTATCTCTCTTCTTCCTACAGAAACCAAGTTTTTCTTGTAAGGCATAAGTCTGATCAAGTCTGCTCTGCTGAAACTCTCCAGTGTCCTCTCATCTCAGAGTAAGAGCCAAGCCCTTACCATGGCTAAGAAGCCCTATGGGATTTGGCCTTCAGGTCCCTCTTTGACCCCTCCATCCACTCCCCTTGCTTGCCTCTGCTCTAGCCACTTCTTTTCCTCAAGCATTAAATACACAGATACTCCAGGGCCTTCACATTTACTCTATAAATAGGTGAAAACTATTCATCTCCCAAATAAATTCTGGATTTAACTCCCCTCTTTCTTTGAGTCTCTGTTTAAACACAAAAGCCTTCTTTGACTTCCTTATGAAAATACCAAACTAATCCCTGGCGCTCACTGATCCCTTATCCTGCTATGATTTTTTTTCCAACTTCCTTATCACTACCTGATACATTATGTATCTATTTGTCTATCATCTGTCTACATTTCCGAATAAGAATGTCAGTTCTGTGAGGACCTTTGTTTTATTCACTTCTGTATCTATAGTACCTATTGATAGAATAGTACCTGGCATATAGTTGGTGCTTAATAAATAGGAATTAAAGGAATGGGCATGGGCTGCCCTTTCCTAGCTATGATTTCAATATGTCGACCCTATAGAAAGGGTGGACAATTGTCCCAATTTTCCAGACCTGAGGTCATTCCCAGAACTAGAGGTTTTTAGTGCTAAAACTAGACAAATCTGGTTTCGGTCTCAGACAAACATGTGAGTCATCCTACTTCTAAGTCTTTAAGTTTCATCACTTATTTAAAGAAATAGTATCTTCCTCACAGAGTTGAGTGAGAATTAAATGAGTGCATACGTATTAAAGGCTGGGCCTCTTGTCTAATCTATCACAGGCCCTAAAACTACGCAAGTTGTAGTTGTGTTTTGACAACTTGTCTCTCTGGGGTTCAACCACAGTGAGCAGTCTGCATGCCCTCTTCACTGTGGGGTCTTGCCTATGCCCAACACACTGCCTATGCCCATGGCACCCTGTCAGGAACAGTAAAAGACATTTCATGGCCGCCATTTTGTTTTGACCTTTTATTTTTTTTTGAGACAAAAGTCTCACTATGTCGCCCTTGGTAGAGTGCTGTGGCAACCTCCAACTCTTGGCTTAAAAGATTCTCTTGCCTCAGCCTTCCAAGTAGCTGGAACTACAGGTGCCTGCCACAACGCCCAGCTATTTTTTGGTTGCAGCTGTCATTGTTGTTTAGCGGGCCTGGGCTGGACTCGAATCTGCCAGCCTTGTTGTATGTGGCCGGCACCCTACTCACTGAGCTACAGGTGCTGAGCCTGTTTTGGCCATTTCGATGCAGCTATTTTGGTGCATCAGATATGCTTGGAATTTTGATTAAGCCCATTTGTTATAGAGACATTTAGACTTTTACCTTTTAAAAAAACACTAACTTTTTAGATTTTAAAAGTTTGATTTATCAAATACTGTGCAAAACATAATCTCAACACTGAAGTGAGGGCAATTTAGGGAGTCAGGCACCAGCTGGTAAACACGGAATGAATGACCAAGGGGCATTTCTTACAAGTTTGCTCTCCCTGGAAAGAGCCATCAAGTACTTGTAAGCAAAGCATCTGTTCATTGCCTGGAAATTCACTTCAAATTGTTAGCCTCTTAAAGTCTCAGATTTCTCCCTTAAAATTAAATATACTGGCTAGGTGTGGTGGCTGATGCCTATAATCCTAGCAATTTGGGAGGCAGAAGTAGGAGGATCGGTTCAGCTCAGGAGTTCAAGACTAGCAAGATCCCATCTCTCCTAAAAATAGAAAAATTAGCCAGGCGTCATGGCAGGTACCTGTAGTCTCAGCTACTTGGGAGGCTGAGGCAGGAGGGTCACTTGAACCCAGGAGTTTGAGGTTGCTGTGAACTAGGCTGATGCCATGACACTCTAGCCTGGGCAACAAAGTGAGACTACCTCAAAAAAAAAAAAAAATTAAATGTCCCAGAGAAAAGAGGAGGGGAGGTTTGGGTCACAATAGGATCCATTGTTCTCAACCCCAGATCAACACAGCAAGTTTCCCAGGACCTTCCAACAGCTCTGTTTATTCTCTCAGCAATGGCCATGTTACATTTAAATACTATAAACTCCCTTAACTTGATAAAGGACTGATATCTGCTGAAATGTTAAACTAATTATAAAAGACTTTTTAAACTACCTTTTTTATGTATTATAAAAATACTATATTTGTTTTTTTATTCCCCAAATGAGGTAGAAATGAATGCCATAGGAAGTGAAACCCCTGGTGAACCAGGAACAGATTATAGGTTGGAGTGTCTGAGCTATTCATTACTCGGAAGTAAGGGCAGATGGTGGATCCTTTGCAGAAACTTCATTGGGTTTAGATTTGTCATGTTTCCCTGAAATAAGGTTACACACCCAGTGGCAGGCTCACCACTCCACTTTCATTACATTTTTTCATTTTAAAAACATGAGAGCCTTAAAAAACAAAGGCTTTATGAGTCTCTTGTCCTAGAAAGGACATAGTGGCATCAAAACACTGACTCAAGGGTGGTACAGTAGTTACTCTCGCCAATAATCCAAGCCCAGCACTCTGGGAGGCCAAGGCTGGAGGATCCCTTGAGGTTAAGAACTCAAGAACAGCCTGAGCAAGAGCAAGACCTCCATCTCTACTAAAAACAGAAAAATTAGCTGGGTGTTGTGGCAGGTGCCTGTGGTCCCAGCTACTTGGAAGGCTGAGGGAAGAGGATCACTTGAGACCAGGAAGTTTTTTTTTTTGTTGTTGTTTGTTTGTTTTTTGTAGAGACAGAGTTTCACTTTATCACCCACAGTAGAGTGCTGTTACGTCACAGCTCACAGCAACCTCCAATTCCTGGACTTAGGTGATTCTCTTGCCCCAGCCTCCTGAGTAGCTGGAACTACAGGTGCCTGCAACAACACCTGACTATTTTTTTTGTGGCAGTTTGGCCAGTGCTGGGTTTGAACCCGCCACCCTCGGTATATGGGGCCAGCGCCCTGCCCACTACGCCACATGCACCACCCTGAGACCTGGAGTTTGAAGTTGCAGTGAGCTATGATGACAGTAGCCAGAGAGACAGCATGAGACGCTGTCTCAGAAAGGAAACAAACAGAAACAACCACTGGTTCATAAGTCCCTGTCTCAGAACTGCCCCTATTGCAAAAGGTATTGCCACAATTGCAAAATATCCTGCTTTTGACTGGAAAGCCCCATTTAGTACCCAAACCATCACAGGGGCTTTAGTCTCAGCTCTGAGGAGTTTCCTGACCAGTTAAGCAGGGTCAGAACCCACGGTACCCTTCATGCTGTTGCACAATATCATCCTTTCTCCCTTCAATAACAGGAGGCAGCCTAGGATGGGGCTGGGGTGCTGCCTTCCAGAGTCTGATACAGGTACAGGTTCCAGAGAGACCCAAGTTAACACCCTCTGGCCCAGCATGAGACTTTCTCAAATTCCTTAGCTCAAGCCTCCTCTAGCCTCTGCCTCTCAAAGTGCTAGGATTAAAGGACTGAACCAATGTGCCTGGCTGCAAGCTAAGAATTTTATGTATCTACCATCTGCATCATAAATGTGCATTTCAGTTCACCCACTTTTTAGGGAAAATAGTGGGTTTGGAGGTTGTTTCCTCAGCAGGATCTAGTAAACTGGATGTTTGTTGTCAGCTATTAAAACAAAAGCACCAAATATTCTACAATATAAAATATGTGGGCTCGGCGCCTGTGGCTCAAACTGCTAAGTCACCAGCCACATACTCCTGAGCTGGCGGGTTTGAATCCAGCTGGCCTGCCAAACAACTGACCACTGCAACCAAAAAATAGCCAGGTGTTGTGGCAGGCTACTTGGGAGGCGGAGGCAGGAGAATCGCTTGAGCCCAGGAGTTGGAGGTTGCTGTGAGCTGTAATGCCATGGCACTCTACCCCGGGTGACAGCTTGAGGTTCTGTCTCAAAAAAAAAAAAAAAAAAAAAAAAAAAAATGTGGACAGACTGGAAAATAAGTTAAATTCAACCAACCAAAACTTGAGGAAGCCTGGATCCCAGGCTGGGCAGTCACCCTGCTCAGGGCTGTTTGTTCTGCCAGGCATCAGAATTTTGTGACTGCTCTGTGGGAGCTACCCCTTCTGAGCCTCACCAGTCAGCTGGAAAGTGACACCTATGAGTAGTGATGAACAGTAAAATCATAGATTATTGTCATGCAGGAGGCAATGTTGTAAAGTGGTTTAATAGAATGAGTTTGGATCCTGGCTCTGGGCAAGTCACCAACCCACAGATTCCTGGCTGTAAATGATGATGATAAACTCAGCCATGCAGGGGTGCTACAGAAATTTTAGGAGATAATGTTTACAAAGCAAGCAGTGCCTGACACATAAGAAGTGGTGGTGAAGGGTAAATTGTATTATCAACAAAACATCTTTAAGCCAAAAATTTTCCGGGAAGGACAGAAAGTTTAAACTAAGATATGCAAATAATGCCATCTAAGTGAGAAAAATACCACTGTTTTGCAACCACCGTTGTAATAATTCATTTAGGAAAGGATCGTCAATGAATCTTAAAACCATTGGATGACAAAGTGTGGGGGAACAAGGCATTTTTCACATGCTCAGGTTACTTATTAATTATATAGAGAAAAATTGTCCTTTTACAATAGGAAGTTCTCAAGGACAGTTAGATATTACCCACAGTCTAACAATGAGGAAACAATCATACAGATCTACTTTGAAGGAAATTCTGCTTGAGATTTATGTCTTGGGAAAAAAAAGGCAGGGAAAAGTGAAAATGTTAAAAAGGAAATGGTAGAAACTGAACAACTGAAAGCAATGCATGATGTCTGGATCCTGGGTTTTAAAAAGAAAGCTACAAAGGACATTTGTAGGACAAACTGGGGAAATTTGATTATGGACTGATTATAGTATTGTAAGAGGTTATGTTTCTTGGATGTGACAGCTGTATTGTGATTATTTAAAATAATATCCTTGTATCCTTATTCTTAGTATTTAGGGTATTTGGGATATTTGGAATGATATGTTTTTAATTTATTACCAAATGATTCAGAGAAAAAAGAAGTGTGAGTATGTGTATGCCTGCACTCACATACATGCAAAAGTTAAAGAGAGAGGAGCAGAAAATACTGAAACATATAAACAGCTGGTGAGTCCTGGTAAGTGATACATGTTTTCATTGTATGATGCTCTTCATTTATCTGTAGGTTGAAAATTTTTAGAACAAAAGGTTAGGGATAAAAATCAGGGTATTCAAAAGAACAGAAGAATGTAAGTAAGGTAGAAGTCAGCTTGGTTCATATGTGGCTTTCATGACCTTTGGAGCCCCCTCTGGGCACCCCACCCAGCTATGAGTGGAAAGATGCATGGACCTTTTCACCATTGTATCTCTAACATGCTAGTAGTGTCCAGAACATGAGCTCGGTAAATGTGCATGGAAGAGCCTCAGGGAGCAAGGGCTCAGTCAGCTCTGGGAACAAACCAATCAGGATAGCAGGATAGCAGTCTGGAACCAGGTCAATATGTGTGATGCCAGAACTCGTGCCCTGGCAGTGCCCTTTTGGCTTCACCTGCCTTTTGGGCAGGCAGGGACAAAGCTCTTGGGGCTATATTTGCTGCCCACCCTTTTCCCCTGCCCCCGGCTCTGGAAAGGTTATAAAACTCCTAGAGTTTGGAGAACAACAGTTGGCCAAGGGGGGTGGTGACCCTCCGCATGGTCTTCTCTGTTCCGACTCCCCCAGCCCCATATCCTGGCAGGAAGAAAGACTGGATGGAGCATCTAGAACCCAATCCCAGACCCTCCCTTGCAGACTTGCCCACCTCTCTGCAGTCTGGCATGGATGTGGAAGCTTGGTTTGGAGTCCACAGGTCTGGCAAGACATTGAGCCCTCCCAGCTGGAACAGCCTCTGAATCTGTGAGAAGAGGACACAAGCCAGCTTTGACACACCCTGTCCTTAGTCTCAGTTCTCACCAAAGCACAGAGCACTTCCTGTGCCTTTTCTGTTAGTTCTTTTTAGCTCACCGCAACCTCAGACTCTCGTGCTCAAGCAATCCCTTTGCCTCAGCCTCCTGAGTATATGGGATTACAGGCCGAGGCCACCACACCTGGCTCATTTTTCTATTTTTAATAGAGATGGGGTCTTATTCTTGCTCAGGCTGGTCAAACTCCTGAGCTCAAGCCATTCTCTGGTCGCAGCCTCCCAGAGTGCTAGGATTACACGCGTGAGCCACTAAGCCCTGCCCCCTTTTCCGTTGTTTCACAAGCTGCACCCTCTTGCCTACCCTTGATCCCCCAGGACAGAGGGATTCTTCTGCCAGAGGCCACACAGCTGGCTCCAGTGTCACCTGCTCAGCACCATGGCCAGGACCCTGAGTGACCATCTGCTGTCCACCCTGGAGGAATTGGTACCGTATGACCTTGAGAAGTTCAAGTTCAAGTTGCAGAACACCAGTTTGGAGAAGGAACACTCCCGGATCCCCCGGGGCCAGCTCCAGACAGCCAGGCCGGTGAGGGTGGCTGATCTGCTGGTCACCCACTATGGGGAGGAATATGCTGTGCGGCTGACACTGCAGGTTTTGCGGGGCATCAATCAGCGCCTCCTGGCAGAGGAGCTTCACAGGATGATCAGCCAAGGTAAGTGTCTCAGGCCTCCTCCTTGCCCAGGGCTGACTGCTGGCCACTCCTTGGAGGAGGAAACATATGCTCAGACCAGTACACTCTGACCTGGAGGTCAGCAGTCCCAGGTCTACCAGAGCCTAGAAGAATATGGTCAGGTGTGTCCCTTCCCTCACCCTAGTCTTTGGAGCTGTGTTAGTAAAGCTCCTTAAGGCTCCTATTGGCTTAGGAAAAAAAAAAAAAAAGCAGGTTATGGTCAGGAGAGTCAGGAGTGGAGTGCCTAGTCTCAGAGAATTCTTCACTACATTTGTAATTAATACTCATGTCAGACAATTATCTTTGGGTTAGCAAAATGGGCTTGCTAACCAATCACATCAACAGGGCTGGTATGTGTGTAACTTTCTCATTGTTAGCTACCTAATTTCAGTTTTGAATTACTCTCCAACACATTTTACAAGGGTATTTTAAAATTCTCAAGAGAACCTTTCTTTATCTTTTTTTTTCTCCCTTCCTCCCTCCCTTTCTTCCTTTCTTCTCCCTCTTCTTCTGCTATCCTTTTGTTGCTGACCTAATACACGGTCAGTCTAAAAAAATACTCTTTAATGTTTGAATTTTTCTTCTTTTTCATAGACCTTAAGACTATATCAGATATGCTTGCATATATTTCTATAAGGTAGAACAGTTTACATAACATAAGAAGTCTAAGCACTTTAAAATAATGGAACTTAAATCATAATCCGAGTCTAATTTGATAAGTGGAATTGCATTCCAAATGCAATTTTTAATAAAAAAAAAATTAAGAGGGAAAAATAAAAATACACACAACTACTGTATGATCTAGCAACCCCTTGTCTGAGTATAAATAAATTTATTACCGCAAAAAAAAAAAAGAAAGAAAAGAAAATTCCTTTTGATGTTCTCAAATCTGGTTATTAGAATTCTCAGAATTTCTTACCAGTTCTAGAACCAGTTTTGGTAACTTACATTTTCCTAGAAAGCCAAGAGCAAACTGTTTTAAGTAACTTAAAAATAATTTTAATGAAAACTTCTTTAAACTAAAAGTTACAATGGTAATTACAGCTTATCTTCACTTTCTTATTAGAGAGTAGTTTTAAAATTGTGTACCAGAAAGATATTGCAGGGATTCTTTGGAATGTTACAAAGTACTTGATTCAAATTTTGTTACTATTTTTACTTATAAAGCCAAATTAACAGATTCATATTAGAATGTATCAATAACCAAAAGGTAAAGTATTGGGGGCCATTAGTGTGATGGCTCATGCTGTACTTTAAATTACATAGACGTTGGAATTAAGGAATTTATGTCATTTCTGTTTCAACAATATCCTGTAATTTCCAGGCAAAACAGCCATTTACATTTACTTATCTGTGTGAATTAGAATTTTCTTTAACTCATGCAACTGATAAAGGAAAGTGGATCCCACAACTGGGGTCTAGCCTGACAGCCAAGTGAATTCTTGGCTTCTCATGAGAAAAAAAATTCAAGAATGAGCTGGCAGAGTAAGGCAAAAGCAAGTTTATTGAAGTAAGAAAAGGGCAGTATCTCTTTCTCAGAGCAACAGAGAGTAGCACCTTGTGAGATTCCAGGATCTTATTTTATCTTTTTTATTTTGAGACAGAGTCTTGCTCTGTCACCCAGCTAGTGTGTAGTAGAGTCATCATAACTCGTGGCAATCTTAAACTCTTGGGCTCACTCAACATTTCTGCCTCAGTATCCCAAGTACTTAGGACTATAGGCATGCACCACACCAGGCTAATTTTTCTATTTTTAGTAGAGATGGGGTCTTGCTCTTGTTCAGACTGGTCTTAAACTCCTGAGTTCCAGTGATCCTCCTGCCTCCGCCTCCCAGAGTTCTAGGATTACATGTTTTGTATCTTTTATTTAATTTTATGTTAAGTGGAGGGAGGATTATTTATAATATTTTTGGGAAAGTAGTGGGGAGTTTCAAAAACACCAAGGGTTCCTCCTCTTTTTTTTTTTTTTTTTTTTTTTTTTCAGTTTTTGGCGAGGGCTGGGTTTGAACCCACCACCTCCGGCACATGGGGCCTGTGCCCCACCCCCTTGAGCCACAAGCGCTGCCCGTTCCTCCTCTTTTTAAATTATACAGAGTAACTTTAGGAGTTTCCAGGGCATTTGTCATGGCACTTGGTGAGAGTTTCTTGTAGTAGCTAATACATTTTAAGCAGGGTAGAGTGAGCAGTGGCATTAACCAAGGCTATCTTGGTTTTAGCTGGTTTTATCCAGTTTCTCCACTGCCTCCTGTTGTTCAGACACCTTGGATGGGGTCTTGTGATGTTTTCTTCAACAAAGTCTGCTGGTTCCCTATCTCATAACCACAGAAAAATACAGAAATAATTAGTGTTAGGTTTTAACTGTTTTTCATAACCCTTGATTTCAAATTTTTGTGATCAAACACCTTCATTCCTCTCTATTTACTGGTTTTAGAATAAGTGGATTTTTCATGTCTATAAAACATATGTAAATTTATACCAATAACCTAGAGTTTTTATTTATTTTGTGTTTTGGATGTTGTGGTGGGCACCTGTAGTCCCAGCAACTCTAGAGGCTGAGGCAAGAGGATCACTTGAGTCCAAGAGTTTGAGGTTGCTGTGAGCTATGATGCAACAGCACTCTACCCAAGGAGACAGAGGAGGACTGTCTCAGAAAAAAAAGAGAGAGAAGATCTTATTTAAAATAAGTCCTCCTGCTTTAAAAGTTTGAAAGTGCTATTTGAGAAATATATGGCAAAGAATTAATGTGTTCTTAAGGGTAATTGAGTGCCATTGTCTAGAACAGTGGTTTTTAACCTTCCTAATGCCGCGACCCTTTAATACCTGTGGGTCGCAACCCATAGGTTGATAACTGCTGGTCTAAAATATTCTGAATTTTGTCCTAAATTTTTTTTTGTCCTGAAGCAGAGTCCCACTTTGTCGCCTTCAATAGAGTGCGATGGCATCATAGTTCACAGCAACCTCAAACTTCTGGGTTCAAGTAATTCTCTTCTCTGTTTCCTAGGTACCTGGGCCCACAGTCGCCAGTCACAACACCTGGCTATTTTTTTTTTTTTTTTTTTGAGACAGAGTCTCACTATGTCACCCTTGGTAGAGTTCTGTGGTGTCACAGCTCACAGCAACCTCCAACTCTTTGGGCTTAAGTCCCAAGTAGCTGGGACTACAGGTGCCTGCCACAATACCCAAGTATTTTTTTGTTGCAGTTGTCATTGTTGATTTTAGCTGGCTCGGGCTGGGCTCAAACCGCCAGCCTTGGTGTATGTGGCTGGCACCCTACCCACTGAGCTACTGGCATTGTCCAGCTATTTTTAGAGATGAGGTCTCGCTCTGGCTCAGTCTGGTCCCTAACTCATGAGCTCAGGCAATCCACCCCCCTCCCAGAATGCTAGAATTACAGGTGTGAGCCATCTTTCCTGGCCAGTTTGTTCTAATTTTTGAAAGAATTCTCTCTTCTCACCCTTCTGTCAAGCCTTGGCCCTGAGTGTGGAACAGTTTCATGCCTTTGCATCTGGCTGTCTTTTCAGAATATCCAATTCAAGAAAGTAGCACAGACAGTTCTACAGCTTCTTGTTCCACTGGGGAGAATAAGTCCAAGAACCTGAAGATAGCGGACAACCCCAACATTGATCAGAGCAACCACAGGTTGGCCACCCCGCCCTCCAGCCAGCCCGAGGCAGGGCGAGGAACCCCCAGGAAACCTATTGGCAAGCGGAGGGACTCAAAGGGCCTTGAGTGCCTAGAAGCCCAGGGAAAGCCATGGCTCCGGGGCACACCACTGCTGTACAGGAGAGGCACAGGCCTCAGCAAGGTGCCAGAGACCCCTAAGGCAAGCACCGGGCTCCGCAGGAATGCCAGTTCAGCAGGAAGGCTCCAAGGGCTCTCCAGTGGGGCCCTGGGGAGGAAAGAATCCAAGAAATCCGAAGAACACATATATTTACCTTCAGGAAAGAAGCGACCCAAAAGTCTTGAATTGACCATTCCTTCAGTGGAGAGAGAACTCCCACATCCAGAAAGACTGCTGACTCAAGAGGAAATAATCCCTGCAAATCCAGACGAGGCAGCTATCTCCAGAGCAGTGGCCACTCTGGATGTGGGGGCTACTGTGGCTGGGGAGAAAGACTCACAGAATCTAGAACATTCTGGGGGAACCTTCAGGAACACACTTTCCAATGCATTGTTGGCTGGAGAAGAAAAAGCCACAGTGCCCTGGGAGAAAAATAGAGTTGGGGTCCAGGAGATCCCTGAGACCATGGAGAAGATGGTAGACAGTGTGCTCCATGAGTCTTCAAATCTAGAAGTCCCTGAATCTTCAAGTGAGAAAAGACCCGGAAATCCAGAAGACCTAGCATCCTTAAGAATGGTGGCTTGTAAAGGTATTTCCCTCAATTCCCTTTTATCCTCATAGTATTTGTATTACTGGGATTCCCGGATACCTCCTGGGGCCCCTTTGTAAATCTTTGCAGGCTGTGGACCCTGAAAAAAATACATATGTATATGCACATCTTCACAGATATGACATCACATTTCCATTGGTTCTTGGGCACTCTGAAGTCCTTCTTCAGAATCTAATGGACCCCAGGATGAGAATCTGGGGAAAAAATGGGTAAAAGTACTGATTTCTCACCATAACCCCATAGTGGTATGTCATGGGGCTGAGATTCTACCATTTGTCTTTCTCTGAGCAAGGAGGTAAGCCTGTTACCCCAATCCTGAATATTTGTCTTTTATTTATGAGGGAGTCATTAGGACTGTTTGGTTGTGAATAACAGGAACCCCTTGATAACCACAGCTTCAACAAGATGGAAGCTTGTTTCTCTTTCACATAAATGATCCATGGGCCAGAACACCAGGCCTCTGCTGTTTCTCTGCTCTACCAAATTTCTCTCCAGTTTGACGTCGCAGATGGTGACAATCCTCAGGTGGCAGAATAGAGGACAAAGGGGTATAGGGAAGGTTTCTAGAAGCTATTTGTGACATTTTCATTAACATCCCTTTGGCCAGATTGTAATCAAATGGACACACCTAACTGCAAGGGAGGCTGAGAAATGTATGGGTGTTTTTTCATATGTGTCATTTTATTTTTATTTATTTATTATTGTTTGGGACTCATTTAGGGTACAAAGAATTAGGTTACACTGATTGCATTAGTTAGGTAAAGTCCCTCTTATAATTGTGGCCTACCCCCAAGAGGTGTGCCATACACTGTGACCCCCTATCCTCCTCCCTTCTCCCTGCTCCATCATTCCCCCACCTCCTCCTTGTATTAGCTCCATATGGGGGGTTTTAAGGGAGGGGTGGGGGTAAGCAGCCATATGGAGAGAAATTAATTCTCTCACACAAGAAAGCTGAAGAATAGTTATTGGGGGCCACAAACAGTCTCACTTGAAGATGTGCTGTGAACTCCTGGGACACTTTGAAGGCAGGATTGGGAGGGGACCAATGGCTTGAGTGTGTTTCCGTTTCTTCTTACATCTCCTGTTATTTCTGCTCATGCTACTGGAGTCTTGGGGCAGAGATATTTGTAATTGTTACATCTTCATGGTGAGTTCAATCCCTTAACCTTATAAAGCCCCCTTCTCTGCTTTCATTTAATGCTTCCTGAGGTTGGATGAGAGTAGTGATCCATTTATTCTTTGATTCAACATACACTTCCTAAACTCTTATTAATATGTGCCGAGTACTCTGTTAGATGCTGGGGATCCAGCTAGGATGAGACACCTGAGTCACTGTCCCCTGGGAGCTCACACTCAAGTCAACTGCAACCAGGTGTGGTTTTTCGTGGCAACACAGGCACTGCTCAGGATGTCTTGCTTTCCTTTATTTTATTTTATTTTATTTTATTTTATTTTATTTTATTTTATTTTATTTTATTTTATTTTTTGAGACAGAGTCTCAAGCTGTCTCCCTGGGTAGAGTGCCATGGCATCACAGCTCCCAGCAACCTCAAACTCCTGGGCTTAAGCTATTCTCTTGCCTCAGCCTCCCAAGTAGCTGGGACTACAGGCTCCTATCACAACACCCCGCTATTTTTGGTTACAGTTGTCATTGCTGATTGGCAGGCCTGGGCTAGATTTGAACCCACCAGCTCTGGTGTATGTGGCTGGTGCCTTAGCCTCTTGAGCTACAGGCGCCAAGCCTTGCTTTCCTTTTTTTTTTTTTTTTTTTTTTTTGCAGAGATAAGAGTCTCAGTTTATTGCCCTGGGTAGAGTGCTGTGTCATCATACAGCTCACAGCAACCTCCAACTCCTGGGCTTAGGAGATTCTCTTACTTCAGCCTCCCAAGTAGCTGGGACTACTGGTGCCAGCCATAATGCCTGGATATTTTTTTGTTGCAGTTTGACTGGGGCTGGGTTTGAACCCACCACCCTCGGTATATGGGGCCGGCGCCCTACTCACTGAGCCACAGGTGCCCCCCTTTTCAAATGGCTTTTTTTTTTTTTTTTTTTTTTTTTTTTGCCTTTTTTGGCCGGGGCTGGGTTTGGACCCCCCCCCGCCGGCAAATGCGGCTGGCGGCCAAATCCTTTTCGTTACCGGGGCTGCCCCACCAAACGATTTTTGAAGCAAGTAACAAGAAATAATTAC
>CAUYPK010063791.1:0-13303 GCA_963574355.1 Loris lydekkerianus | reverse complement strand
AGCCTTAAAGAAAGATGGAGACTTTACCTCTTTCATGTTTACATGGATGGAGCTGGAACATATTCTTCTTAGCAAAGTATCTCAGGAATGGAAGAAAAAGTATCCAATGTACTCAGCTCTACTATGAAGCTAAATTATAGTTTTCACATGAAGGCTATAGCCCAACAATAGCAAAAGACTATGCGGAAAGGGCCAAGGAAGAGGAAGGGAGGGGGGAGGTTTTGGTGAAGGGAGGGTATTGGGTGGGTCCACATCTATGGTGCATCTTAGAATGGTTACAGGCTAAACTTTCTAAATGCAGAATACAAATGCCTACATATAGTAACTAAGAAAATGCCACGAAGGCTATGCTGAACAATTTGATGAGAATACTTCAGATTGTATATGAAAGCAGCACATTGTACCCCTTGATTGCACTAATGTACACAGCTATGATTTAACAATAAAAATAAATAAATTAAAAAAAAAAAAAACTATGAAAGGGAAGAAATCCTAGAAAGTTATCAGCACGGAATCATGAAAAAACATTTTAAGCATCTGTAGAAGAACTATAATATGAAGACATTTGCCACAATACAGGTTTTAGTGTGTGCAAAAATCCATTCATAGATCAGCTGTGACAGACTCTTTAAAGAATGTCGAAGGCAGTGATAAGTGAAGTAGACATTCTTGCCAAACTCTTTGATTTGTATTTAGTATTAGGAAGTTTTAATGAGTAATCCTATAAGAAATGCAACTGTATCTAAATTTGACATATGTAAAAAAAAAAAAAAAATATATATATATATATATATATATACACACACATAAATCCATAAACATTATTCACCATATCAACAGAAGCAGAAACAAAGCCTATATGATCCTCTCAATAGATGCAGAAAAAGCATTTGATAAAACCCAACATCCTTTTCTAATTAGAACATTGAAGCGTTTAGGCATAAGTGGAACATTTCTTAAACTGATCGAAGCTATCTATGACAAACCCACAGGTAATATTTTACTGAATGGAGTAAAACTGATAGCTTTTCCTCTTAGAACTGGAACCAGACAAGGTTGTCCTCTGTCACCATTACTATTCAACATAGTGCTGGAAGTTCTAGCCAATACAATTAGGCAAGACAAGAAAATAAAGGGAATCCAAATGGGAGCAGAGGAGGTCAGAGTCTTCCTCTTTGCTGATGATATGATCTTATACTTAGAGAACCCTAAAGACTCAACCACAAGACTCCTGGAAGTCATTAAAAAATATAGTAATGTCTTAGGGTGTAACATCAGTGTTCACAAGTGAGTTGCCTTTGTATATGCCAACAATACCCAAGATGAGAGGCTAATTAAGGACACAACTCCCTTCACCATAGCCCCAAAGAAAATGAAATACTTAGGAATATACCTAACAAAAGAGGTAAAGGACCTCTATAAAGAAAATTATGAAATCCTAAGAAAGAAAATAGAAGAGGATGTTAACCTCATGGAAGAACATACCATGCTCATGGCTGGGAATAATCAACATTGTTAAAATGTCTATACTTCGCAGAGCAATCTACTCTGATTCAGATTCAACACCATCCCTATTAAAATACCAACATTCTATTTTTAAGACTTGGAAAAAATCATCCTGCATTTTGTATGGAACCAGAAAAAAACCCATATAGCTAAGGTAGTTCTTAGTAATAAAAACAAAGCTGGGGGTATCACCATATCAGATTTTAGGCTGTATTATAAGGCCACAGTGGTTAAGACAGCATGGTTCTGGCACAAAAATAGAGACATAGACATTTGGAATCAAATAGAAAACCAGGAACTGAAACCAACAACTTAAAACCACCTAATCGTCCACTGGGGGAAAGGAGGCTCCTTGTTCAATAAATGGTGTGGGAGAACTGGATATCCACATGTAAAAGACTGAAACTGGACCTGCACCTTTCTCCACTCACAAAAATTGATTCAAGGAGGTTAAAGGACTTAAATTTAAGGCATGAAACAATAAAAATCTTCAAAGAAAGAATAGGAAAAACTCTACAAGATACCAGCCTGGGCAAAGACTTTATGAAGAAGACTGCCATGGCAATGGCAACAACAGTAATGATAAACAAATAGGATTTAATAATCTGCTGTTCATTTTTTCGTACAGCTATCCCGCTTTTATTTAATTTCATTTCTTGACGCTTCTTTGTTTTTTAAGTTTATTCTTAAATTTGACTATGCTGGAGTATTTTAAAACAGGTTCTAGATACCATATCAATATACCTGTAAATACTATAGTGTATAACTCTAATAGATGTGAGGATTTTTTAAAAACATAATTGTAACATCATTATCATACCCAACCAAAATGAAAGCAATTTCTTAATATATAGCAGTTTAAAACTCAGGCTGCATTCATGTTTTTCTAGCATACCAAAATACAGTTTTTTATACTTGGTTTAAGTCTGTTGAAGAAGGGTATTTTGCATTTGTTTGTTGTCTCTTAAATATCTTTTAATTTAAAAAAAAATCTAAATAACAGTACTCTCCTTCTATTTTCCCCCAAACAAACAAATTTATTTATTTGTTTTTGTGTTAGTCATTTGTGCTCTAGAATCTCCCACATTTTCAGATTTGCTGATTTTAATATTACAGTCTCATTTGATATGTCCTATTCTTCATATTTCCTGTAAATTGGTAGTTACATCCAGTCTTGATTTTAGATTCACTGTGTTTTCGGGAAAGGCCAAGGGAGAATGCAGAAATAATTCATAGAGATTCTGATTGCAAAATACAAAGTGGCACTGATGTCTAGGCATGCTTTTCACAATGTTAGTGGATTTGGGTGTTATCACTTTGATCGATCAATTCTGAAGTTTCCTCTTACCCTTTCATTTAATGGTTTTGGCAACCATTGATATTCATTGCCTAAATCTCATTAGAGTTTGTGAAACGTTTATTTTTCTAATGATGTCATTTCTTTGCATTTATTAACTGTGATTCAGCAATAAAAAAACTTCCTCTCTTTAACTATTTGGTTATCCTGAAATGTAAACTATACAGAATAGGCAGTGTGATTGTTTGATTCTTTTCTTTTATTGAATTTTGTTAAGGCTCCAAAGTTAACCAGTGAGATTTTTAAAAAGTATTTCTATAAACTAACCGAGTTTTTCATTATTTGCTGTGTTAAAAGCCAATATTGTTATTCTTTTTGATGCTCAAATTTTTCTGCCTTTGGCTAATAGGACCCCCCCCCCAACGTATGTGTACACACATATATACACATCCACACACGTACATCTTTTTTAGTAAGAAAAATTAAATCATGAGTTTATACTGCTCGTGTAACTCAAAGTATTTTTGTCTTTTACTTAATGTCTTCTATTTTTGCATTTGTGTATTTTTAAGGTTAAAATCTTGCAGTATAACAATATTAATTACTTTGTAATTTTTACAGTAACAAAGCTAACAAAGTCACTGAGTGTTACTCAAAATTGCTCTCTGATTATTTTTGTATTTAGGATTTAGCTCACTGGGGATGTAGAGGAAAAAGCATATAATGTTTTAATGTCACTAGAAATACATCTCTGTGTGGTCATATCTCTGTATAGAGATAGATGTACTTGATCCCCCTGTTCCTAAATTTAAGAAACTTTTTATCTTTTGTGTTCATTCTGTCTTCTAGTATAATAAAAATATACACATCAAAACCATAAATCAGTGTAATTTGGACAGGGTCTGGTTTTGTTCCCCTTCCCACTATCTTTTATTGAGTTTTAGTTTATCCTTCATTTTCGAAAAAAGAAGTGATGTTTCTTTCTCTCTCTCTCTCTCTCTTTTACACAGATATTCCTTTTTCTCCTTTCCTACACAAAAGCAGCAGCAACCTATATATATTATTCTGCACCTTGCTTTTTTCTTTAACAGGATAGCCTAGAGATCCCCTCTTAGCAGTATGCAGAGAACTTCCCCTTTGCTTTCAATGCCAGCATAGTACTCCATTGCATGGGACCTATCATAAAATTACTTTAGTAAAGGTTTAAATATTAAAGACTCATTCTGAATTCTTCATGGAAGTGACAACTTTCTCCCTTCTTTGTTCATTTTTTTCTTTTTCAGAAAAATCGTTGCTTATATGTGTTTGGTGGCCAGCGATCAAAGACCTATTTGAATGATTTCTTTAGTTATGATGTGGACTCTGATCATGTAGACATAATATCAGATGGCACCAAGAAGGACTCTGGGATGGGTAAGGACGTTTAGTGATATTTTCTCTCTCATTGTCTTAACTACTTTAAGTACGAAACTATAGCCCATTTTCTTTCTAACCATTTTTTTTACCCTTCTTCCATTTCTTTAATTAAAGTACTTCTGAGTAAGAGGAAGAAAAGTTATTCAGTTCTCTCTGTTTAAAAATATGTTTATATTATTATTTCCTTCAAAAGATGGTATATGAATTTCTAAAGGAACTGTTTGCACGAGTGCTTAGTGAAGGTGGGAGGGAAACTTTGCAGGAATTACTGTCTTAAAAATGGTTTTATTCTATATTTGTTAGTCCTTTTCATCTTCTGTTTTCACTATAGTGACCAATATATTAGGCACTAGCTTATTAGTCTATGTCTTTGTTCTGGGGGTGGGGGGGGACTTCATGTGATTGGTAATACCTGGTAAGTTTACAAGTTCAGCATCTAAAAAGTCACTCTGTTAATAATAGGGTGAGTGGTTTGCATACTGCCCTGACAAAGTTGTTAATAGTGCTCCATTCATTCTCAAAAGTGTCTTGGTTTGATAATTACCCTTACCTTTCATAGTGGTTGCTTTACTATACATAGAAGAATGGCTTTGATTAAGGCCTAGTGGTTTAAAATGCTAATTTGAGGAATAGGGTAAATTATTAGATCAGCTTTCTTTTCCTTTCAGTGCTTATTTATAAAATAGATATTTTTATTATTGGTTCTTTTGCAAAAAGGATAAAAACACCTATCTCACAGATATTATTTCTGGATGTTGTATTGATTAATATGTGTGCGTGTACAAGCTTTTTTAAAACAAAGAAGTAGAAACAACAAAAAGTTTTTTGTTTGTTTTTTTGTTTGTTTTTGAGAACATTCACTATGCTCCCCTTGGTAAAGTGCCATAGCATCACAGCTCATAGCAACCTCAGACTCTTGGGCTTAGGTCATTCTCTTGCCTCAGCCTACCACAATGCCCAGCTGGGACTACAGGTGCTGTCGCAACGCCCAGCTATTCTTGTTGTTGTTGTTGCAGTTGTCATTGTTCTTCAGGCCAGATTTGAACCCGCCAGCCCTGTATGTGTGGCTGGTACCCTAACCACTGACCTATAGGCGCTGAGCCAAAAAATATCTTTTTTATTAAACTAGTTCATCTTTATAATAAGAAGGAAAACTTTTCAAAAGCTACAACAGCATTATAATAAAAAACTGTGTGTGGAATAGGTTGAACTTCAGGATCCCACTCTCATTATTCCTACATCGCCAAGGCTAGAGGTTTATTCTCTGGGAGAAACAGAACGCTAGAGGCTCTGTAGAGACAAAGGGGCCAAGGTAGAAAATAGAGGAACAAAACCTGTATACTGTATGGGTAAGCTTGCATCCAGTTTCCTGCTCCTGTGATGCCAGTACATGTCTTCTGGCAGAAGGTTGGAATCACCTACTTTGGTAAAAATATATGGCCTCAGAGAAAAGATCTCTAGATACTGATATTATAGACAACCCCCTCCCAATAAAATGGCTGCTCTCTTACTGCCTTGTCCCCAATACAGTGGCCAGTTTCACAGCCCAGTCTCTCAGTTGTTGCCTATCATGCATAGATAGTTTTTAATTAATTTTAATTTCATCACTCTTAATGAACAATTCGTTAAATAATTTTTGTGTTAGGGTATTTACAATGAAAGAGAGAGACGAAAACAAAAGAAACCTGCAAACAAATCTGAAGTAATGTACTGAACACAAGTAAATAATAATAATAAAGATTACCTTTCTTTTTATTTTATTTTATTTTATTTTATTTATTTATTTTTTATTTATTTTTATTGTTATATCATAGATGTGTACATTAGTGCAATCGCCTGTACCCATCCTAAGATACACCATAGACGTGGCCCCAACCATTACCCTCCCTCCATCAAAACCTCCCCCCTCCATTTACCTTTCTTGGCCCTTTCCCCATAGTCTTGTGCTATAGTTGGGTTATAGCCTTCATGTGAAAGCTATAATTTAGCTTCATAGTAGGGCTGAGTACATTGGATACTTTTTCTTTCATTCCTGAGATATTTTGCTAAGATGTATCCCAGACACATTGACCCATGTTTTTTCTTTAGACTAGTTTTTATCAGGATGATGTACTTTTTCTGGCCAGTACTATCACAGCAGCTATATTGTGTTTGCATTTGTGAATCAGCACCTGATACTTATTTGTCCTGTTACAGTTGAGGTTAACTTTATTCACTCAGTTATGGTGTTCTTTGACACATATTCCATTGTAGAGTTCAGTATATTTTCTGTATTATTAATAAGTACTTTGGGGAGATTTATCAACTAATGTGCATAAACCAAAACATTTATTGAGGAAGAGCCCCTTTCTTCTTACATTCTTTCTCATATACCTTGCTTTGGAAAGTATAGGTTGTCATCTGTGTTTACTGGTTCAGAAATCAACTGAGATAAATCCAGTGTCTACAGTTTACTACATGTTTGAGAAAATATTATCATGGAAGAGAAGCATTGGCATTCCCATTGAGCTTGTTGAAATTTTAGAAATTGAATTTTCACCACATATCTTGAGAACAAAAATTTGCATTTTATCAAGATCTCCAGTTCTTTCTTGTACATGTTAAAATATTTAAGGTATCATTTAACTCATTGTGACATTTTCATATAAAAAGCACAACTTGGTTCAGCCCACATAGCTCAGTGAGTAGCGTGCTGGCCACATACACCAAGTCTGGCAGGTTCGAGCTTGGCCAGGGCCTGCTAAACAACAATGACAATTGCAACCAAAGATAGGTGGGCATTATGGCAGGCACCTGTAGTCCCACCTACTTGGGAGGCTGAAGCAAGAGAATCACTTAAGCCAGAGAGTTTGAGGTTGCTGTGAGCTGTGATGCCATAGCACTCTACCAAGGGTGACATAATGACATTCTATCTCAAAAACAAACAAAAAAAGCACACAATTTATACTGTATGATATAAATAAGGCACAAAAATATACATGCTGGTATCAGTGGTGTTTTATTTCTACTGTGTACACTGGTTTTGTGGATGTTATGCCATCCCCATTCTTCAGTGTTAGACAACATATGAGGCAATATATCTATATCTTTTCTATACTTATTAGGTAATTCCAATCACTCATATAAGTCAACAACAATTCTCTTCACTCATTTAACTAAAAGTGAAATTCCATCTCCCTGTGGCTTCTTGTTTTTCAGGGATTGTTGACATTCAAAGATGTGTCTATAGAATTCTCTGTGGATGAGTGGGCCTGCCTGGACCCTGCTCAGCAGAATGTGTATCGGGACGTCATGTTAGAGAACTACAGAAACCTGGTGTTCCTAGGTGAGGATACCTTAAATACACAGTTCCTAGTCTATACTAAGCAGTTTATATTCTCTCTTTGTAGAAGGTTTTTGTACAGTTTCTTTGACTGTGTGTAGATCAGGTTCTTGTTTCTAAGGAAAACTGAAGGATATCTTGGTATAGAAAAGAAAATATTGGAGATGTTTTATTTGGGCATCAATCTTACTCTTTTTTGACTGATTTATATCCTTAACTAGATTAAGAGTAATTTCAGAAATTTAGTGACATAGATTGGTACCCATAAGTTTAGGGCTGATTTCTAGCATCAAATTTTATTTCAGTAGTCCTGGGTAGTGAAGTCAAGAATCTTCCAATATTCAGTGGTGCCTGTGGCTCAGTGAGTAGGATGCTGGCCCCATATACCAAGGGTGGAGGGTTCAAACCCTACCCTGGCCAAACTGCAACAACAACAACAAAAAAACTAGTCAGGTATTGTGGCAGGTGCTTGTAATCCCAGATACTTGAGAGGCTGAGGCAAGAGAATTGCCTAAGTCCAAGAGCTAGAGATTGCTGTGAGCTGTGACGCCCTGGCACTCTACCAAGGGCAACAAAGTGAGACTCTGTCTCAAAAAACAAAACAAAACAAAACAAAACAAAACAAAACAAAACAAAAAAACAGAATCTTCCAGTATTAAATATAAGGCTGAGGCCCTTTCAAGTATTCTAAAGTTTCTGTAAAGGACATCTATTTTCATATTATTATTTCAGGATCTTCTAAAATGAACTTTTCTCTGCATTAGCAATGTGCTAGATTGCCAGTTGGAGAATTCCAGTAAGAGTCATGTTATTTTTCTAATAAAACAGGTCTTGCTGTCTCTAAGCCAGACCTCATCACCTGTCTGGAGCAAAGCAAAGAACCCTGGAAGGTGAAGACACACCAGACAGTAGTCAAGCACTCAGGTAGGTTGGAGGGAATGAAGCAGTTAACACTGGTCAGAGGTCCAAAGTTAAAGAAGGAAACCAAAGAATACAATGTTTTTAGGAAATCTCCCCTTAATTGGAAATGATTTCTGAGAAGCCTGGGTTTCTTTCTCTTGTTCTTACATAAGGGCACTTCTGTACTATTTTTTTTTTCTTTCTTACTGACACAGAGTCTCGCTCTCTTGCCTCACTCTGGAGTGCCATGGCCTAAGCCTTATATAGAACATCCTGAAGCTTCTGGGTTCAAGTGATTTTTCTGCCTATGCCTCCAAAATAGTGGGGACTACAGGTTTTTTGTTTTTGTTTATTTTGTAATGAGAAAACTTAATTTGTATCATTTACAGGTTGTAAACCAATATTGTGAGACTTCACGTTTGGAGATCACTGAAAAATTAAGTGAACATAAAGCAACTAATGAGAACCAGCATAACATTTTTCTTCATCAGTTAACTATTGGTGAAGAAAGACTGATAGTACAAATCTAGAATTTAAACTATAAAAGTTGTTTTGAGTAAGTTTAATTGCTTTTTAAAACAGACTATAAAACGGTATTTCAACAGGTACTTTAAAAAGGAAATACCATTGCTAAATTTTTTGAAGTTAAATTTAACCCTGTACAGCATTGATTTTCAGCTGGTGTGCTGTGGCGCACTGTTGGGCGCAAGATCTTAGGTGTACCACAAAAAGTTTTGAAGATAATTAATTAAATTATTGTCAAAAGAAATTCAAAGCACAGTAAGAATAATCATCGTATTCTTTTTTTTAATCAATATATATATTTTTTATTAAATCATAGCTGTGTATATTAATGTAATCATGGGGCATGATGTGCTGGTTTTATATACCATTTGAAATACTTTCATAAAACTGGTTAACATAGCCTTCACTGCATTTTCTTAGTTATTGTGTTAAGACATTTATATTCTACACTTAGTAAATTTAATATGTACCCTTGTAAAATGCACCATAGGTATGGTCCCACCAATTACTCTCCCTCCACCCATCCTCCTCCCTACCCTCCCCTCCCTCTCCTCTTTCCCCTTCTTCTTGGGTTATAGCTTTCACATGAAAGCTATAAATTGGTTTCATAGTAAGACTGAGTAGATTGGATACTTTTTCTTCCATTCTTAAGATACTTTGCTAAGAAGAATATGTTCCAGCTCCATCCACGTAAACATTAAAGTGGTAAAATCTCCATCTTTTTTTTTTTTTTGTAGAGACAGAGTCTCACTTTATCACTCTCGGTAGAGTGCTGTGGCATCACACAGCTCACAGTAATTGCTCACAGTGATTCTTCTGCCTAAGCCTCATGAGTAGATGGGACTACAGGTGCCCATCACAATGCCCAGCTATTTTTTTGTTGCAATTTAACCGTGGCTGGCTTCAAACCCACCAACCTCAGTATATGGGGCTGGTGCTCTACCCACTGTGCCACAGGCACTGCCCATCACCATCTTTTTTTTTTTTTTTTTTTAAGGCTGCATTGTATTCCATGGTGTACATATACCACAATTTATTAATTCATTCATGGGTCGATGGGCACTTGGGCTTCTTCAATGACTTAGCAATTATGAATTGGGTGGCAATAAACATTCTGGTGCAAATACCTTTGTTATAAAGTGATTTTTGGTCTTCTAGATATATACCTAGTAGAGGAATTGAAGGATCAAATGGCAGATCTATTTTTAGATCCCTAAGCAATCTCCAAACAACTTTTCAAAAGGAATGTACAAGTTTGCATTCCTACCACCAGTGCAGAAGTGTTCCCTTTTCTCCACATCCATGCCAGCATCTCTGGTCTTGGGATTTTTTGATATGGGCTAATCTTACTGGAGTTAGAGGTTATCTCAAACTGGTTTTGATTTGCATTTCTCTGATGATTAAGGATGATGAGCATTTTTTCATGTGTCCATAGGCCGTGCGCCTGTCTTCTTCAGAGAAATTTCTCTTCAAGTCCCTTGCCCAGCCTGAGATGGAATCACTTGTTCTTTTCTTGCTAATACGTTTGAGTTCTCTGTGGATTCTGGTTATTAAACCTTTGTCAGAGACATAACCTGAAAATATCTCTCCCATTCTGAGGGCTGTCTTCTTGCTTTACTTCCTATGTTCTTGGCTGTGCAGAAGCTTTTTAGTTTGATCAGGTCTCACTAGTGTATTTTTGATGTTGCTTCGATTGCCCAGGGGGTCTTTCTTTTAAAATAT
Source organism: Loris lydekkerianus (assembly GCA_963574355.1). Lineage (NCBI taxonomy): Eukaryota > Metazoa > Chordata > Mammalia > Primates > Lorisidae > Loris > Loris lydekkerianus. The sequence continues at coordinate 2,615 of CAUYPK010063791.1, read as the reverse complement.
TCTCTCAGTCCGATTACGTCAAGTGTTTTCTCTTCACTTTCTTCTAGTATTTCTAAAGTTTCATGTCTTAAGTTTAAATTTTTAATCCACTGAGAGTCTATCTTAGCTAATGGTGACAGGTGTGGGTCCAGTTTCAGTCTTCTACAGGTCGCCAGCCAAATCACCCAGCACCATTTGTTAAATAGGGAATCTTTACCCCACTGAATGTTTTTAATTGGCTTATTGAAGATCAAATAATGGTAAGTACCTGGGTTCAACTCTTGGTTCTCTACTCTGTTCCATACCTCTACCTCTGTTTTTGTGTCAGTACCATGCAGTTTTGATCACTATCGATTTATTGTATAGTCTGAGGTCTGATAGCATAATTCCTTGTGATTTGTTTTTATTTCTGAATAATGTCTTGGCTATTCCAGGTTTTTTTCCTATTCCATATAAAACAAAGTATTATTTTTGCAAGATCTTTAAAGCATGACAATGGAGCTTTAATAGGGATTACATTAAAATTGTATATTACTTTGGGTAGTATGGACATTTTAACAATGTTGATTCTTCCCTGCCATGAGCATGGTATGTTTTTCCATTTGTTACCATCTTCAGCTATTTCTTAGAGTTTCATAGTTCTCTTTATAGCGAACTTTCACGTCCTTTGTTAGGTAAACTCCCAAATAGTTTATCTTTGGCACTACTATGAAAGGAATAGAGTCCTTGACAGTTTTTTCAGCTTGACTATTGTTGGTATATGTAAAGGCTACAGATTTATGAGTGTTGATTTTGTAACCCGAGATGCTGCTGTATTCCTTGATCACTTCTAAGAGTTTTATAGTAGAGTCCCTGGTGTTTTCCAGGTATACAATCATATCATCTGGAAAAAGTGAAAGTTTGATCTCCTCTGACCCTATGTGGATACTCTTGATCCCCTTTTCTTGCCTAATTACGATGGCTAAAACTTCCATTACACTGTTAAAAAGCAGTGGAGACAATGGGCAACCTTGCATGGTTCCTGATCTGAGTGGAAATGATCTGAATTTTAACTCCACTCAGTGCAATATTGACTGTGTGTTTGCTGTAGATGGCCTCCATCAATTTAAGAAATGTCTCTTCTATACCAATTTTTTTAAGTGTTCTGATCATGAAGGGATTCTGGATATTATCAAAAGCTTTTTCTGCATCAATTGAGGGAATCATATGGTCTTTGTTTTTTAATTTGTTTATGTGATGAATTATATTTATAGATTTTTGTATATTAAACCTGCCTTAAGACCCTGGGATAAAACCCACCCTGGGCTGGTGTTCACACACAGCTCTCAGTTTCTGCTTCTTTCTGGCCTGGTGCTGTTGCCCCATCTGTTTTTGTCTCAGCTATGTTTCTCTGGGGGCTGGGTGTTTCTTAGGCTCACTAAAGCAGCACTTCTTCTCAGCCCTGCCCTGGAAGTATGCCATCTTCTGTGGGCATGTATTCTAGTCTCTGTCCCTGCTGTGCCATGCCTGGGCAGGTATCCTTTAGGCATATCCTTTACTCATGGGGCTTGCGTTTCTGTCCCAGATTGGTTCCACCAGTGACTGCCACCAGAGTAGAGGCTTGGCTTTCTCTGATTGCCAAGAGAGGGTGGCAGTGTCTCTCCAAAATATCCCCAGGGGTGTGAGCCCTATTCTTCCCACCACCAGTGCTGCTCTGTGCCATGGGCCACCACTTCTCCCTCTTCCATATGGCTCCCTTGGTTCACAGTCCTCTCTTTACACTCATGCCACAGAATCAGCACAGACATGCAAGAGACCACACCTTGTTCACACCTCTTGAGAAAACGCCCAAGAATCTGGACTCCATGGGGGACAGGCTTCCAGAACTCGGGGTGACAGTGGAGGGGAGTGCTGGGAGTTCAGAATTGCAGGTAGAGAATATACGCAGTTTTATGCCTGGCAAGAGAGTGCCATTGCACACTAGTGGGTCCTCTCTGGGGAAAGAGTTCCTGTTTTTAGAGAGTCTCTCCTGTGGGATAAAATAGGAGGTGATCTGAACTGTGCTCACTTGTTTGTAGAAAATATACTGCCAAGCATTCTCATGGGGGAGGAGACTCCAATCTGCTTGGTGATGGATTTTGTACCTATTGTTTGCTTCTTTGGGGTCGCAGCTTGCCTCAGCAGGGTTGCTGTGAGTTCTTCAATCTTCTCTCTTGGTTTAGCTCTAAACCATCAACTTACTTGTTAAACTTCTGTCCTTTAACTCTCCTTTTGGATGGAAGCCTCTGTGGAAAGCTGGCTCTGGTCGGCCATCTTGCCTCCACCTCTGGGACTACAGGTTTGTTTTGTTTATTTATTTATTTATTTATTTTGAGACAGAGCCTCAAGCTGTTGCCCTGGGTAGAATGCCATGGCATCACAGTTCATAGCAACCTCCAACTCCTAGGCTCAAGCGATTCTCCTGCCTCTGCCTCCCAAGTAGCTGGGACTACAGTACCCACCAAAATGCCCAGCTATTTTTTTTTTTTTTTTTGAATTTATTTATTTTTTTTATTGTGGAGAAGGGGCAGGGAAAGAAGGCGGGGGAAGAGGTGAGTGACAGGGTCGGGCCAGTGGCATGGTACCACATTGGCTGTATCTAGGTAGAGGCAGTTTCA
>CAUYPK010063788.1:0-34057 GCA_963574355.1 Loris lydekkerianus | reverse complement strand
CTGAGGGTGACAAAAAAAAGGGGGGGAGACCAAGCCAGTCTGGGAGCACAGCCATTTGGAATTCTTCTATGCCGTAAGCTCCCAGCTGGTGAATAAAGCCCTTCCTCTTATAAACGTGGTGTTTGGGTGCTCTTTCTCTCCGCTGGCCCTCATCTTCCTTCAACATAACCTTCCCCCCTCATTTATTTGTGATCAGCCTTTCCCAACTTTTAACACAAGTATTTTAACTGAAACTTCATGTCATGTAGAACTGGGAATGGGGAAACAGTAGACCTAGTCTCAAATTAGGAGAAGCACATGACCCTTTTAAAACCAGCAAAACACACTAGTGAGATTGTTGAAACAGTGGCAGGCTCTCTGGCTTACTCAAGTTGAAAGTTTGAGGATATAAGCTAAGCATTTCTGGCAGCCATTTTGCCATCAGGAGGAAGGACAGGACCCTGCTAAAAATGAGACAGCAAGAAACTAAGTCCTGATGAAATCAATGGTGTAATCATATCCAACAATGCCTGCAATTGGATCAGTGACATAAACCCATAAAAAGCCTTTTTTGCTTGAGTCACTTTGAGCTGGATTTTCTATTTCTTGCTACTGAATTTGGATATACATGAGTGAGAAGGGCAAAAAAGATGTTAACCAGGAATCAGAAAGGGTGAAGAGAAGATGGTCTAAACACACACTAGAAACATTGATCCCACAGTAATGGCTGGGGTTTGGCCAAGACTTAGCAGTTTGGGGGTTCTCTGTTAATCTGGATTCTCTAGAAAGTCCTAGAAGATGGACTGACAGAACCCAGCACCATCTACTCCTCTGCCAGGCCAGGAAAGGACAGGTGCAAGGATTCAACCCACTATTTGGGTCTCCTTGCTGTCATCCTGTAAAGCAATTAAGGTAGAGTTCCCATGGTAGCTGAATCCCAATTACCCCTCCACAGCAGCATCCAAGCTGTTCATTACCTGACCAGAGAGATGTAACTGACTATTTGATGTCTGAGCTCAGCTGCAAACTGCCAAGCAGTCATTTCGGCTGGGGTGTTCTATAGCAGGGCTTGAAGGATGAGGGGCAAACCCTTTAATTATTCTCTAAAATGACAACCAAAGCCAAACTCTAATTTCCCTCTATGAAACAGGTCAGCTTGGTGTGCCTATAGGATGCAGGGATGTTAGTCTCAGATGGGACGTCAGTCTGAAGAACTGAAGTCAGTATGGGGACTGACTTGACATTTCTGATGTCCAGCAAAAGCCACTTTGGCCCTGGGTTGTCATCTCCTCTACCTCTTCTCCTTTTTTCTACCAGATGAGAGCACAGCCTCCCAGGTAAGGGAGAAGCCACCGTTTCTTTGCCAGACAAAAAGGCAAGTCAGTGCCGAAACTAGAACCATGGGGCCTGCTCATTCGTCAAGACTGGACACAGGACTGTGGAGAACTGGAACTGTGGTCATCTTAAGAACTAGCTTGGTGACGTCATCATAGTCACTTGAGCTTCAGCTTAGCAGCACTGCTGTACTTTTACAAGGAACCCCTCTAAAACTCTTTTCTGGTAGAATGGTTAGAAAGTGGCACTTCATAGTTAGGGTTAACATGGCTTACCGTGATACTTGGCTCTAATATTATTTTTCCATATAAAATAAAACAGAACATTGTATAATCCTCAACAAGTGTTCTCTCTCTCCCTCTTTTTTTTTTTTTTTTTGAGACAGAGTCTCCCTCTGTGCCCTGGGTACAGCACTGTGGCATCATAGCTCACAGCGACTCTAACTGCTGGGTTCAAGTGATCCTCTGACCTCAACCTCCTGAGTAGCTGGGACTACAGGTGCCCACCACAATACCCGGCTACTTTTTCTATTTTTACTAAAGACAGGTCAGGCTCTTGCTCAGGGTGGTCTCAAACTCCAGAGCTCAAGCAAACCACCCACCTCAGCTTTCCAGAATGCTAGGATCATAGGCGTGAGCCACCCTACCCAGCCGGCCTACAAGTGTTCTTAACTAAGGAACATATGCAATTGAAGGTATGATTCAAGGAATTATACTCTTACTATTTCATAGCTTTCTGACTGTTTCTTAAATGCAGGGTGGCCATAAAGTCCATTTGCAATTTTAAATTGCACACTATTTTAAATTGCACCCAAACTTTATGGCTACTCAGTCCCTCATATTCCAGGGCAGCTCCTAATAGTTACTTTTTAAAATTTCATCATAGTGATTAATCGATTAATTATAAATTCTAATGCATCAGACAAATGCATGGAATTCTATGCTTCCAGCAATAGCCCTCTGTCAGACCGTCTTCTTTTCATTTCTCATCATATGGAAGCTGGACCTCTTGCAAGACATTTAAGTCACCTCTTATCCAGATACGAGACAGTGAGACCACACTTCAATGTGTGAAACTGCAAAGCCCACCCTTTTCAGAATGCAACTACTAAAAACCACATTGAAACCAGCAGAATGAGTTTTTAAAATAGAGCACAAAGCAGTTTTTCCTTCCTAGTCTCGTCAGAGTAGTATCAGACAGGTATCAGGAAAGACAGAAAAGGATCAGTCCAACCAGCTGAGTTCTGCAGGGTCAGAAGGAGGAGAGACCCCCTGTTGTTTACATGGGGGGAGCACCAGGAAGGAGAGCTCATTTTGGATACTGCACGTAAATAGCAGTATTTGTGACTTGAGTCTCAGACCTCCCGGCAAAACGTGTGTAGACTTTCCTGAATAAATGGCAGGTTGCCTAGGGAACCGCAAAGGGATGGTCTGCTCCACTCTGCATTTATCTTATAAGCTTGTGAGGCAAAACATTAACTTTTAAATTATTGCCTAAGTTCTCTCCTCTACAAAGTTCTTGTTACTCCTCACTCTTCCCTCCCCAACTCTAGCAGCAACTAGACTTTATGGCATTTATTTATTTATGAAAGGGGTTGCAGAAAAGTAGAGAAAGGGCTTTAAATTTCAAAAGCCTCTGACTGAGTTTTCAAAAGTTAAGCCTGCACCTACAGGGTATCAGGGTATAAATTCTACAAAACATAAAACAAATTGTTATTGGGCAGAGAAAAGTTCCCACCTCCCTGAACTTTGCCCAGACTGAAAGCATGTCTCTTGTCTGGGGAGAGGAATAAGGAAAAAGGACAACAAAAAGGAGAAAAATCAGTCAGGCCTGGGAGGAAGGAACCACACACACCTGCAGAAAATTTGCAGCAAGGTTTGGAGATCTGCCAGCAGCCCCTCAAGATGTCTCCTAGAAGAAGAAACGTCTCTCTTGTTACTCAGACCAGGGACTGTCTGGAAGTCCAGCTAAACACCGTGGACATAGAGTCCCTGCCATCCTTATCAATGAGTTACGGATGCTGCTGAGAAACAAGACTATAACTTGGGAAATTAAAGGGCTCATTCTCAGTCCTTCTGAAACGTTACCCTGTATCACAATGCTTGTTAGAACACAGATCGCTGAGAGCCATCTCCAGAGCTTCTGGCTAGTAGGTCTGGGGTGTGGCCCCTACGTCTCCATTTCTAACAAGTTCCTCAGGCCAAGCGAAGTGGCTCACACCTGTAATCCTAGCAGTCTTGGAGGGTGAGGCAGGAAGATCACTTGAACTGAGGAATTCAAGACCAGCCTGAGCAAGAGCGAGACCCGTCTCGATTAAATTAGAAAAATTAACCAGGTGTTGTGGCTGATGCCTGTAGTCCCAGCTATTTGGGAGGCTAAGGCAGGAGGATGGCTTGAGCCCAGGAGTTTGAGGTTGCTGTGAGCTAAGGTGATGCCATGGCACTCTAGCCTGGGCAACAGAGTAAGACTCTGACTCAAAAAACAAACAAACAAAATACCAAGTTCCTCAGTGATACTGATACTGGGCTTTCTAGAGACCCCACTTTGAGAACCACAACTTTAAACAAAAAGCTAAAAAGAACAAGACACCTCCGTGAGGCCGCCTTGCCAGACAAGCTTCTGCACACCCCTACAGCAGCAGAAATTTCCATCTCCGATTTCCACATGAGAAAATTCAGGTGCAGAAAGGTGAAGTAACTTAGTTGAGCTCACACAGCTCAAAAGGGGTGAAAGCAGAATTAAAACCTGAAACTTCTGTCCTTCTCCATTCTGGGGTGCTGCCGGGGCTATACCTCAGATCCCTGCTACCAGGGAAGGGGGGCTGCATGTGGCCAGTTTCCAGGAGACCCCCTGAGCCAGCCAGCAGCACCCCTGCGACCAGTAGTCCTGACCAGCCCACAGCACACGCAGGCAATTACAGATGCTGGGCAGAGGCTGCGCTCCACAGGAGTGCAAACTGCTCTTCCTCGGGATGGCAGACCCCTGCTGCTCCCGTTATTTGAGTTATGTGTTACAGCTCTCAAGGGACGGATTTATCTTGGTTTTACTCACTTCTGTAGCAGCAGTTTTGCCCACTTAGTGCTTTTCAGCTTTATATATCATTATCACATGTTCTGTCCTCCTATCACAGACAGTTTAGCCCTTATTGCTGTAATTTCTCTCCTGGTGTTCTTGCCAGGGGATTTAGGAAAAGTAAATGGCCCTCTGGAAGACAGAGGGGACAGGGACTGGGATCCCGAGCCTTGTGGAAGAGAACACTGGGAACCAATTCCTGGCATGAGCAAGAAGCATTTCTCTTTTCATCTCTCTTTTTTTGCACCAGGCAGTAGAGTGAGGGGCCGGAGCAAGGGCTTCACAGTTCTGATCCCAGCTATCAACTTCCAAGCTCACAAGCAAAGTATTAATAGTAGTAAGAGCTAACACTTTTAAACTCAGCACATCCCAGGAGCTCTGCCAAACACCATCGTGTTCATTATCATGCTGAACTCTCAGCAACTCTAGGACATGGGTACTGATATTTCTCCATTTTACAGATGAGGAAATTGAGGCTCTACTATGTGGCACAACTGGGGACACTGGAGCCTCAGGCTGTCCGCTGTTTACATCCGGATGCTGAGATTTTGTGCTCAGCCGCCTTCCTAAGGCTCGCTCTCGTCTTTGGTGAAAATACTGAGTGATCTCCATTTCCCTTGCTTCGACAACTTGCTCCAGCATTCTCTAGGCAGGTGCTTGTCAACCTTTTTTTAAATCTCACGGCACACTTAAATTATGCTGATCAAAAAGAAAAAAGTATGAAACATACATCTATGTGCTGTGCTTTGAACTTCTTCTGAAAATAATTTAGCTAATGATCTTTAAAATTTTTCACGGCGCACCTAAGATGCTCTCAGGGCAGCCTTGGCTTCCTCCCTAGCATCCATCTTCTGTCTGTTGGCACTGAAGGAGGCCAGTTCCTCAAATTTGCACATAAAGAACCGTATTCAAAGCTTGGAGGGGCTTCAGTAATCAGTGTTCTCACAGTGCTTCACAAGTGGTCGCAGAGCCCAGAAGGTCCTAAAGATGTCCCCAGAGCCACCATGGAGGAGAGAAAGAGGTCAGGTGGGGATGGAGCTGCAGCGTGCTGCCCCGCCCCTCATACACCCCTAGAACATGTTCTGTGAAGAAGTCTCCACATCTTTCTGCTGTCCGTGTTGAGCTTCCATATATGATTTGACATCAAGGTTTCAAGAAGATTAAAATAAGAGGAAAAAAAAAAGGTAGAAACATTGAATTTAGTTCCTAATTTACAGATGTCTCTAGAGCTGGGATATTTTGAAGGTTTGGGAGTGACAGGGAGAGCAGAAATTTAATGTCTGGCCCAGAGACACTTGGGAGGTCCTTTGGACACTTGGCAATTGCTATGGCATAAGGGGCATAAAATGTCCTGGTCCAAATCTGACTCAGAGAATGAGGTCTTCATGGACTTCAAAAGTGAGGTCAAGGTCAAGGTCATTCTAAACATGGACACCCGTGTGACAAGATGAGGGGTAACCAGGGAAGGTTGTGCGTGAGTCAACAGCTCTACGAAGTCTGATTTTTAACTTGTGAATGAGCTTTTTTATTTTCCAACAAGGCCATGATGAGTCATCTCAGATGTCCAGACCATACACCAGAACTCCTAAACATTCTTCTGCCAAGATCCCTGGAGAGGTCCTGGACCTTCGGTGTCACTGAGAACTGTTTATTCCTCAGGCTCCCAGTGTCCTTCTCATAAATGCTCTTTGGCTGTTGTTTAAGTCAGTGCTGAATTCTGTGGCTTGTCCTGATATAAGAGAAGAAAACTGGCTTCAAGCAAATCTGTCTCCAGGTAGAACTTCTCCAGCTTCATTAACTAAACATCAGAAAATACAGTTACTCACATCTTTAAAGTCATCTAGAGTCATGTGACTAGGGAAATGTCAGCAAATAAGAAAAGAAGCAACTCTCAAGACATCCCCCACTGCCCTCAGAATTCATTGTTGACTTTTATCATCAAGACCACGTGCATTAGCTGTCTGTCACTGCACAGCAAACCAGTTGGGAACTCCGTGGGTAAAAACAAGAAGAATCTGTGATTGCCCGTGAGATTGTGGCTCAACCGGGTGCTTTTTCTTACCTCAGCTAGGGCTCAGGTCAGCCGTGGGTCAAGTGTGCAGTTTTGCTCTGGGCTCAGCTCTTACATCTTTAGGGATGGGCCACCAATAGGATAGGGCATCTTGGCTGCTCTCCACACGCTGTCTCATCCTCCAGCCGGTCAGCCCAGGCATACACAGCAGAGCAAAGGAAACAGCTGAACTGCGCAAGGCCACTGAGGCCTGGACTTGCAGCTATCACTTCTGCATCATTCTGGTGTACAAAGCAAGGCACAAGGCCAGCCCCATTCAAGAAACAGATTCCCCGTCCTGACAGCAGGAGCTGTGAAGTTACATTGCAATGGATGTGGGCCATTTTTATCAGCAATCTACATACCACATAAAATCAGTAACACAGCTTAACAAAATAGTGACTAGAGAGGTTCAGTTACTTGTCCAAAGTTGCAGATTGCTTTAGAACAGAGTTTCTGTACTAGGGGACTATTGATGTTGCTCCATTGGAAGGGGGAGCGGACTGTCCTGTGCTCTCTGGGAGGTTTAGTGATATCCCTGGCCTCTCTGCCCACTCAAGGCTACTATAACCTGCAACCCCCACCCAGTGACAGTCAAATATGTCTCAAGACATGACCTAATATTCCCTCTCTCCCCTAGTTGAGAACCACAGATTTAGAGTCAAGACTAGGAATTCTGCACGCCTCTCCACCCAATACTGGCCTCTTTGCGAGAAAATAATTCTCACCACCCTCAAACTGAAAAGAGGAGACAATTATCCCTTCAGTTTAAGGGTGATGAAAGCAGCTTCCTCCTCGCAGTCTTTACTCGTTCTGTCTGTTTTTCATGGATCTGGGCCTCCCCTGGACCTGGTACCACCCAGCCGCCCGCCCGCCCTCCCTCCCCATCCCTGCTACTCACACTGCCAATCGGATCTGCTCCCAGTAACAGGAAACATTCACCCTACAAGGTATTAGGAGGCCCATTTTCAATCTCAGTTAACTTTTACAGCAGTTTCTCCCATTTGCCGGCCACTCTGGCTGAATGCAAAAGCATTTGCTGTTTCCTTGGCTGGATATTTTTCATCCTGTGTCAATTAGCAGGACCAAGGGACTCTAATAATGATGTATGGGCTGTGCTGGCGGACCGGGAAGAGAAGTTCAAGCCGTATCCTCCTCTGGACACCACAGCACCTGAATTCTCCACGGTTCTCAGTGGTGCACAGATTGGCTTGTCTCTAGGTGTGATCTAACCCTCTTCCCCACTGCCCCAAAACACAAAAACAAGAGTGGTGTTTGCATACAATTAAGTAAAGGTGGAAGGAGGCCTAGAGGTCATTCTATCCCATGTACACGTAAGTCAATTTCATCCCCCAAAAGGTCAATGGGGTTTTCCAAAGTCAGCCAGCAAATTAATACGTAATCCAGACCTAAAATTATAACTTTCAGAATCCCAGTCCAATATTCTGTTTTTGTTTTCTGTGGGGATTTTTGTTTGTTTTTTTGTTTTTGCTTTCAAAACATATACTTTTTTTCTTTTTTAAAGCAAGCATGGAGCAAAGTTTATTGAGAAAAAAAGAGGTTTACACAATAAAAATGTTTACAAAACAGGATACAGTTCATCACAGACAGTAAAGCCAAGTAGGCAAACAGTCTCAAAATGCATACTTTTTTTTTTCCTTTCTACCCTTTATTTTCTGAACCAGCTTATACCTCATTGAGACTTAAACATGTGTTGGTTGACTTCTGCACACAGATCTGTGAGGTAGGGGACTTAGTCTCTTCCTGCGGGACCTCCCAATCTGATTTGCAGAAGAGGAAGTTGGAGGAAGAGACGGTGTAAATGTAACTAATTCAAGTCAGAACTTGTTCAGTCCAAGAGCTGCTAGAGATTCACTCCGTGTCAAAATGGGGCCATGACTTTTGACCTCCACAGGTGTCACCGCAGACAAAACTCAACCCATCTTCAGGCTCAACCCAAGGACCAAAATACTGACCACTAATTCCCACAGCCTGCACCAGGGATTGGAAATTCTGATAAATTCAGAAGCACCGCCATCTGGTGGCCATCCAGGCAGCGTCTCTCGGTGAAATTTTCCCAGAGCTTCTGCAGATGGTTTCTGTCTAACAAAGTGCCTGAATGACCCCATGCATGTAAAACTGAAATGCTAGATTGAGTTGCAGAGAAATTTAGAACGATATGGTCGGAAAAATGTGGCAACAACACGTTAAAAGTGGTTTCTACAAGTGATTTATTTCAACTGATAGGCATTCTGTTCTTTGTATAATGCAGGGGTATATATAACACACTCCCAGGTAAAGGATTCACCTGCAACTCAGACTTTACCTTACAAATACAAACAATGTATCCTAATCACCAGCTATCTGTCGCTGCATAACAAACCAACTGGGAACAAGTGGCTCGTGTCAATAATCTTAGCACTCTGAGAGGCCAAAGCAGGTGAATCTCTTGAGCTCAGGAGTTCTAGACCAGCCTGAGCAAGAGTGAGACCCTGTTTTGAACCAAAAATAGAAAAACTAGACAGGCATACTAGCGCATGTCTGTTGTCCCAGCTATTTGGGAGACTGAGGCAAGAGGATTGCTCGAGCCCAAGAGTTTGAGGTTGCTGTGAGCTACAACACCACATCACAGGGTGACAGAGTAAGACTCTGTCTCCAAAAAAAAAAATAATAATAAAAGTAATCATATGTACTTATCTTAATCTGAAATTAAAAATAAATAAATAATGATGAACATAGATCTTTTTTTAATTAATGAAAACAATAACAACTGTATCCATGTTGAAGGCATATAAATGAATGAGCAGATCCGACAGGTGTCTCAACACAGAATAAATCATCAGGCTACTCCCTTGTGCTGGTAAACTTCTGAATGGAAATAAAAACCCATCGGAGTAAAACTTAAAGGTAGCCTTGAAGAAGAAAAGCAAGGAGGAATGTCACACAAGGAAAGAATAATAGCTGGACCAGTAAAAATAAATATCTGATACTTGGGGAACTCCAAGCAATTTACAAAGTACTTTAATCATCCTTTAACTTGTGAGATCCTTCTACCCATGGTAGGGAGTGATGTCCACAGAGCTTTGTTCTCATCTCTGTTTGAGCCCTGCCTAAACTATGTTGTCTATGGTGATAGCAATAAATAATACTAAAATGGATTGAGCATTATTTCAATGTCAGGCCTTGTGCCAAGAACAGTGAGTGTGTTACCCCATTTCATCCTCACAGCTACCCCACGGAGTATTGTTATGATCCATTAACTAGATGCTGTTACTGAAGCTCCGAAAGCTGACATCTCACCCATTAACTTATGAGACCCGTGAGACTAAACATTGCATCATATTTGGCTTTCAATCCCCAGTATCCATATGATGGTCCCTGGGTGAGTCAATGGTGAATTAATAGATGTTGTGTTAGGAAAAGCATAAAACTATGGGGAAAAAAATCTTCCATTGAACAGACCTGTATGGAGCATCCAGAAAGTGCTAGACAGCAGGCTGATACGTACTGAGAGTAAAAAAGACATATAGACATTTGTATCTGTATAAGAATAAGTCATGCAGTATTTCTTTCATTGCGAAACAAGGGTCATTTTTGCACCACAGATGTGAGTTTTATTTTTATTGTTCTATCAGTCAAGATTTCAAGAGGAAACACCAAATTTGGCATAATTTGAAGAGCTTCTAACTAATTATGAAACTGGAAGGGTAAATTCTGGTGATCCTCATACTTGAGCATGCTTCAGAATCACCAAGACCCCGAGGGCTGGTTGAAATGCAGACAGCTGGGCCCCATCTCTAATATGTAGCTCAGAAGGACTGGGGTGGCCCATAAACCAGCATTTCTTTTTTTACTTTATTTTATTGTATTTATTTTTTGTATTTTTACATATACATGTGTTTATTAGGTTTCCATTTTTTTTTTTTTTTTTGCCTTCACAAAACTAAAAAGGCTTAAATTTTAATAACAACAACAATTTTAAAATAAGGACTAGCATTTCTAATATATTCCCAGCTGCTGCAAGGAAGAGAGCAACAACCTAAGGCTGGCAGGTGGAAGAGCTGTCGCTGCCACTGCCCTCAGACTGCAGGGAGTGGTTGCCAGGACCTGGAAAGAGGCCGCCATGTAGAGAAGACCACTAGGAAGAGGAAGAGCTTTTGTAGAGGAGCACAGCCAGGCTGAGGCTGCCCTTCATGAACGGGGGTCAGGAGCAAAGGCTGCAGCCTCCTTCTCCTGCTTCCCTTCTGGTTCCTCCAACACCCAGCCGGAATGGATGAGGCTTCAATGGCTCCATCTCCCAGCAAATGAGCAAGATGGTGGTGGGTGGAGAATAGATCTAAAGCAGCCGTTCTCAACCTTCCTTATACCACGACCCTTTAATACAGTTCCTCATGTTGTGGTGAGCCCCAACCATAAAATTGTTTTCGTTGTGGCATTAGAAAGGTTGAGAACCACTGGTCTAAAGAGACAGATGGAAGATATTTGTTGCAGTTTTTTTTTTTTTTTTTTGGCCAGGGCTGGGTTTGAACCCCCCACCTCCGGCATATGGGGCGGACGCCCTACTCCTTGAGCCACAGGCGCCACCCAGATGGAAGATATTTGGCACACATATTAAGCTCAAAGTATCACTTGGTCCGGGTGCAGTGACTCACACCTGCAATCTTAGCTTGTTGGTAGGTCAAGGTGGGAAAAAAATCTTTGGAGACCAGGAATTTGAGATCAGCCTGGGAAACACAGTGAGACTCTCTCTACAAAAAATAAATTTAAAAATTAGTTGGAGGTGTTGGTGTGCATTTGTAGTCCTAGTGACTAAGGAGTTGAGCCCAGGAGTTCAAGGCTACAGTGTGCTAGGATTATCCCACTATACACTAACTTGGGTGACGTGGTGAGACCCTGTCTCTGAAACAATAAATAAACAAATAAAAAGTATCAGTAGGACATTTAAAAGGAGATGTTTTAACAGGAAAGGGAGCACATACTGGAACTCAGAGAGGAAATCTTATTGACCAAGAATGCAGACAGGGCATGGTAGCTCACATGTGTAATCCTAGTGCTCTGGAGGCTGAGGCAGGAAGATTGCTTGAGCTGAGGAGTTCAAGACCAACCTGAACAAGAGCAAGACCCTGTCTCTACTAAAAATAGAAAAATTAGCTGGGCATCATGGCTGGTGCCTGTAGTTCCAACTATTCGGGAGGATCATTTGAACCCAGCAATTTGAGGAGTGAGGTTAAAGCCACAACACTCTGGCCTGGGCAACAGAGTAAGACTCTGCCTCAAAAAGAAAACAAAACAAAAAGAATGCAGCCTGGCGGGTCTCTGCTGCGGGGGGGCGGGGGGGTCTGGCTGAGATTCCCAAAGCATTGGTGGTAAATTCAAGGAGCGGAGAAACCCCAAGTCTTGCTCACAAAATTTGAGAAACCCATCCAAAGAGAGCCTTGGGGAGGTCAGGATGAGCAGGGAGAAAACGCAAAATGAGAATGAAGTTTGGGGAGAAATTTGGGAGGGTGGGAGGAAGACATAAGTTGATATACCCACCCTTTACCACCACCCCCAAACCCTAAGGTGAAGAAGAAGCAAGAAAAGTCTGTGTCAAAAGCAAACGTGGCTCAACACAGCACCAGCCCCCAGGGTAGCTCCAACCACACCCCGGGCAGCCTGACTCGCCACTGGACAGACAACCCCCTCTGGAGCTGAGCAGCCCCTTTCTTGTGCATTTGATTTCATGATTCCTCCTCCTACTTCCATTCAGTTCCACAAAACTTCATCCAGGTTCTGCTGTTTGCCAAGCACTGACTGTGAATTACTGTACAGTGCCACGATGTTCTTAAATCTGGCAGAATTGGGAGAACTTGACGAGAACCCCTCAGAAAACTGAGGTCGCCCAGGAAGCCCTCCCACCTACTTCGGTATTACTTGCTAGTGCCTCAAATTTCACCATTAAAGATTCATTCCTTTGGCTTAAGGCTTTAATCCTCTATTAAATGTAAATCTCACTGACAAGCTGATAGTGTCTGGGGAATGAGGTCATACTTAAGCCTTATCTATCACTGACACCTCAATGAGAGCAAGTAGACAGTCTCTTCAAGAGCCAGGTTTAATAGGGGAGAAGCGAGATAAATGTGGAGGCACTGGGGAACTTAGCAGCAAAGGAGGACACTCAAGGGGATAGTATCTGAAACTAGCATTTATTGAGGCATTATGCTAATCAGAAAAAGAAAAATAGCTACCTTTTCCTGACTGCTCACATGTGGCAGGTTCCATGATGTGCCTTTTACGTGTAGGGGGATAATTTACTAAGATAGCTGTTTGTGTTTGTTCTCATGGCTGAAGGAAGCTCAAAAGACCATGACAGACTCTCCCTGTCTTAAAAACAAGTAAAGAACCTTTGATGCTCCAGGATAATTCTCCTTTGTCCCATTGGGTAGGGTGCTTCTATGTAATAAAATATCCAAATAAAAGTGGCTTAATCAGTGGAGAAAATATTTCATCTCACATCACAAACTGTCCAGAGATGGGAGGCTCCAGGTTGAGAGATGTTATCAAGAATCCAGACTCTCTCAATTTTCCTTCAGTCTGTCGTGTCCAGCAGGGTGCCTTGGTCCTTGAGCACGTCCCCTAGATGCTCAACCATCATGATATTGGGCTGAAGAAGAGGAT
This sequence comes from Loris lydekkerianus, assembly GCA_963574355.1. Lineage (NCBI taxonomy): Eukaryota > Metazoa > Chordata > Mammalia > Primates > Lorisidae > Loris > Loris lydekkerianus. The sequence continues at coordinate 20,964 of CAUYPK010063788.1, read as the reverse complement.
TTATCCCTCTCTGCATCTCTTCTTATAATTGAGTCCCCTCCAAACTTACTGCCCTGATACCTTTTAGCATATGACCATCACGCTCTTGGTCCAAGATGGCAGTGTCTGTATGCCAGGCAGCAGGATGGAAGAAGGAAGAACAAGCAAAAGGCATGTATGAAGTGTCCTTCACAGAAGGTTCCCAGAAACTGCCACCCATACCTCCTACCTAGATAGATCCCTTTGGCCAGAACTCAATTGCTTGGCTATCCCCAGCTGTGAGACAAGCTGGGAAATGTCAGCCTCATTCTAGGCATTTCCTATGCAGCTTAAAAAATTCCATAGGCATGAGAGAAGAAGAAACTGGATATCGAAGACAAGTAGAGTCCATGTAAACTCAATATAAGTCATGAAACATGCAGAAACAACCCTCATCCAAGTTTTGTTTAAGAGACAGAAGAACATTCACAGGAAGAGAAAATAGGTTGGGGGAGGGGGGCAGATAGAGCCTTGGCTCTGGGGGTGGGGTGGGCACCGCAGGGCGGCAAAGCCTTGGCCTCCTTTGACAGGGAGCTCTGTGGGGGGTGAGGGTTCACAAGTGGCTAGACCCAATTCTCTGTTTGAACACAGGTCTCTGCAGGACACCAGCAAGGCTGAATAGGGTGTCAAGACCTGCCCAGCACTAGCAAGAGCCTCTGTGGTCAAACCTTTGTCTGGAAGAAATGTGGTAGTTAGGAGGAGTGGCCCCAGGTCTGTTGAGAGGACAAAGGCTGGGAAACAAAGCAGAACAAAGGGAGCCGCATCACAGGGCAGGGGGAACACCAGGGACTCCGGCAGCCCCCACAGACTGAGGCCCAGGCCCCTCTCTCATTTTTAAGTCATAACACGACTTCTCTAGATTGTGTCTATCTTTGGGCAAGGCCAGGGAATGCCGCTAAACATGCTTGTGATTGATTTTCTCAATACTCTAGTTCATAGGAGCCTAGAGCCAAATTTAATTTGATTTAAAACAAGTAAAGTATTTTGGCATTTCTCACGCTAGAATGCTGTGGAGCAAACTCACAGCCACTCATTGACGTTATTGTCACAGTTGCAGCAATGCTGTGAGGTTGGTGTGACTTTCAGCACATTACGGATGATGAGGCTAAGATTCTGAGACTTTAAATCACTTACACAAAGCCAAACAGCTTGGCTGGACAGAGAGTAAAAGCTCTACTCCCAAGCCAACACTGCCACTCTAGTGTAGGCTGAAGGAAAAGGCAGGGCAGACTCCTGGAGGGGAAATACTGCCAGTGCCAGTCCGAGCTTGTCTAGAGACAGGCAAACACAGAGAGTGCAGGTGCAATCTTAGACAAGGCTCATGATATTGCAAGTGATAGAAATAAAAGCACCGTTGGCTCAGCACCCGTAGCACACTGGTTATGGCACCGGTGACATGTACTGAGGCTGGCAGGTTTGAACCCAGCCTGGGCCAGCTAAACAACCGTGACAACTGCAACCAAAAAATAGCCGGGTGTCGTGGCAGGTGCCCGTAGTCCCAGCTACTTGGGAGGCTGAGGCATGAGAATCACTTAAGCCCAAGAGTTTGAGGTTGCTGGGAGCTGTGATGCCATGGTACTCTACCAAGGGCAACATAGTAAGACTGTCTCAAAAAACAAAGAAACAAGAAAGAAAAAAAAAAGTGGTGTAAACAAACTAACCATAACGGTAAAGGTGGTTTGCCACTCCAGGAAGTCCAGTGGTACACATGGGTTCACCTAGGACTGCATTCTGACTGTCTTCTCTGAAATCTCAACTCTTCATTTCTCTGTGTTGGTCCCATCTTTAGGCATGCCATCTTTGTAGGGTGACAACAGGGTACTCAGCAACTATACTAGGTGGGTAGCCCCAGAAGAAATAAGAACATCTGTTCCCCAATAGCTACATCAAAAGCACCAAGATTATAGGACTGTAAATGAATACAACCTCTTTGGAAGAAAGCATGGAGAATCCTCAAAAAACTCAAATTAGACCTCCCATTTGATCCTGCCATCCCATTACTGGGCATCTACCCAGAAGAAAAAAATCATTTTATCATAAGGACATTGGCATTAAATTGTTTATCACAGCTCAATTTACAATCACCAAAATGTGGAAACAACCTAAATGCCCACCAACCCAGGAATGGATGAATAAGCTGTGGTATATGTATGCCACGGAATACTATTCAGCCATTAAAAAAGATGGAGACTTTATATCTTTTGTATTAACCTGGGTAGAGTTGAAATGCATTCTCCTTAGTAAAGTATCACAAGAACGGAAAAGCAAGAATCCAATGTACTCAATACCAATATGAAGCCAGTAGACCATCTAATATACACCCACAAAAGATAAAAACTCAAATCAATTCAAGGTGGGCGGGGGGGGAACAGGGAGCAGGGAGAGAGAAGGAGGGAAGGAGATGGGTGTGTTCCCACTTACAGGGCACAATGTTAGGGTGCATGGCACACCTCTTGGGGACGGGACACAATTATAAGAGGGACTCTACCTAAAAAATGCAAACATTGTAACCTAATTCTTTGTATACTCAGATTAACCTGAAACAATAAAAAATAAAAATAATTTTAAAAGTTCAAATCCAAATTAGTTTCTAAAAATTCAACTTAACAAATATTTATTAATTCGACCCCCCAAAATGTGCCAAGATTATTCTCTGTAGCCTGTGTGAAGTCATCTGCCCATCCCTGAGCTAATCACAGAAGGGAAATAGAAAACAATGATCTGCATCATGTCATTACCTCTGGTCTGAAAGTAGGAGAAAGTGACTCTCCAAGGGGAGATAAGGGTGATTTTACTGCAGAAGAGGGAACAGACACAGGCAGACCACAGCAGTAGATACTCGCTACCGAAAACAAAGTAAACCCTGTGTACACACTTGCAGGTATGTGCATGCACACACACACACACACACACACACTCTCTCTCTCTCTTATTAGCCAGAAAGACCAGCAAGTCAGGCTCTAACCAGTCTTGGATATAACATATCCATAAATATGCAGTAATTTAGTGCCAAGAATTGGTTAATAGACCTCACTCCCAAAAGTCTCTCAGAAGATCCTCTGTCAGTTGAGAAAAGCACTCCACAGGCAGGAAGAACATGAGCCTGTTGAATCCCTGCTCACTTCCCCATAATGCTTGGCAAGATGCAGACTTTCCAGGAAACAGGGCTTGGGGAAAACCACTCCTTTTCCAGTCCAGGGCTGTCATGGTGGCAGTTTGGGAATATTCCAAAGGCGTGATCGTGAAGGGATAATAGAAACATGGCTGGATGAGGATGGACTTGCTCTTGATTCTGTAGCAGAAAATCTGCCCTTGTTCTGAACCATCTGCTTACTTGGAAATGACAGTAACGAGGTTGAAGCAGCCAGATTGCTTATATAACCTGTGTATTCATGTAGCAGGAACAGCAATGTTATGCAGATCAATCAGGTGGCACCTCAGAAGGCACATGACACAGCCATGTCATTTCCCCAGGTCAATGGATTTTACACTGTCGCGTGAAAGGGTGAGCACCTGTCTCCCCAGGTGGTCTCCGAGCTCAGAAGACAGATTCCATTCTACCCTACAATCTACCCAGTTGGGAGATTCTCCACATTTTTTGCACCCTCCACACCTTTTTCTCTTATGGAGTCTGCAAATATTCAATATACTCTTTTCCCAGGATCCCTGGTTCCTCTGATGCCAAGAACCAAAAAGCCAGATTTTCACTGTGTTAGAATTTTCAGACTCAGGTACTTGGAAGAGTTGGGCAATGTTGATCAAACTGACAAGTGTGAATAATGTCATGTTAGTGGGCCTCGATCAAATACGAGGTCCTTTCTAGAATGAGGTGCCATGCAAATAAACAAATTCTCCTGTAATGGCTTTCCACTGATGATGCCATCATATAACCAAACTAGAAAGATAGAAGTCATCCATCTCTACACCTGCCCTCTAGCTCCCATTCTAGCAGGCCCAGTCAGGGCTCGAACCCACCAGCCCTGGAGCATGTGGCCACAACCTAACCATTGAGCTATAGGCACCCCCACCATAAAAAGTTTTTAGATGTTCAGTACAGATGTCTTTTTTTTTTTTTTTTTCAAATATTTTTGATCCACAGTTGTTGGAATTCATGGATGCAGAACTCATGGATAAGTAAAACCAAGCGTAATATGCTTGGTTTTGTATATGGCCAACCCGGCCAGCCTGTCTCCCAGCAATGGCTGTGTCACTCACGGCTCTTTGGTGAGCCCTTTCTCTTGTGGCTAGCACTCAGGTTGTATCAAAAGCACAGATTTCTAAACACTAGAATCCCATCTGGCTCATAGAGATGCTCTGGTCATGACAGGTACATGGGAGGCTGACGGTGGTGATGGCCCGTGAACATCAGCTCTGTCTCACACTCTCCCATGCCAGGCGTGGAGGACAGAATTGGCAGAGCTACTTGCACTGTCCCTGCTTTCTCTCTTAAATGTTATCATCTCTGGCTTTTTCTTTTGGAGCTTTTAATCAGCATAAAGAATTGAGTTAGGCTAAATCAAAATGCACAAATGTTTCAATTCACCATAAAGAGTGTGTTATTTGGACGTTGTAGCTGTTGGTGCACCCACTTCTTTGGCCTCAGTTTCTCTCCAATCTTCAGACATGGTGGGTCCCACTTCATAGGGACTATGGAAATCTTGTCTCTTTCATACTTACGTGATATAAAAAAGCATGCTGCTGCAGGCAATAAGCTGGTGATTATGCATCAGCCTAGACACCTCCAAGAGAATCTGTCACGTGGTGGAACGCCACCTGTGTGCATCTGGCCATGGGAAAAATAAATTAACTTATGGGATAAGTCACAAGTCTTTCAGAGAAGAAACAGGTCTCAGCATGTTCTTTCTCTTCAGCCACTTGACACACTTTCTGTTCCAGAAACACCAAACCCCTTATCATTACACATATGTACATCTTTTTATTTCATTTTTCTATCTGATCACACAATCTTGCCTCATTGTCCAACAGCAATTCATACTAATTTACCAACGTGTACCTCCTCCTGGACTCCTTCCTCTTTGGTTAGACTGGGAAGCTTCTTTCCATCATAGCACAAATGTTTGTAATATCTATTTATGAATTGACCTGCTGTGACATATGAGTTATTTGAGCCCAGGGGTTATATAATATCAATTCATTTTAGTATTCCTAGCACAGAACCTGATACGGGAAAACTGCTGGAATCTGGCTCATTGCTCAAACTTCCTTCCTCTGGGATTTTAACTAGCTGGTAGCAGACATTAAGGCCACATGGAAATATAAGTAGAGTATTATCTTTATCCCTGGTTGTGCAGGGACTGTCAATCTCAAAATGCAAGGTGTCTACTTAATGGCATTGACAAGTGTGGCTTAGGAAACTGAATCTGGGTTTCTTTCTTTTTTTATTTTATTTTATTTTATGTTGTTTTATTAAATCATAACTTTGTACATTGATGCATTTATGGGGTTTGAACCTGGGTTTCTTTTTTTATTTCTTTTCAGATTTTTTTTTATTAAATCATAGCTGTGTACATTAATGCAATCATGGGGTACAATGTGCTGGTTTTATATACAATTTGAAATATTTTCATCACACTGATTAACAGAGTTATTGTGTTAAGACATTTATATTCTACATTTAATAAGTTTCACAAGTACCCTTGTAAGATGCACCCTAGGTGTGGTCCCACCCATCACCCTCCTTCCACCCTTCCTTCCCCTCTCCCCTCCCCTCCCTTTCCCCTTTCCCCATAGTCTTGTGCTATAGTTGGGTTATAGCCTTCATATGAAAGCTATAAATTAGCTTCATAGTAGGGCTGAGTACATTGGATACTTTTTCTTCCATTCTTGAGACTTTGCTAAGAAGAATATGTTCCAGCTCCATCCATGTAAACATGAAAGAGGAAAAGTCTCCATCTTTCTTTAAGGCTGCGTAATATTCCATGGTGTACACGTACCACAATTTATTAATTCATTCGTGGGTCGATGGGCACTTGGGCTTCTTCCATGACTTAGCAATTATGAATCGGGCTGCAATAAACATTCTGGTACAAATATCTTTGTTACAATGTGATTTTTGGTCTTCTGGGTATGTACCTAGTAGAGGAATTGTAGGATCGAATGGCAGGTCTATTTTTAGATCTCTAAGTGTTCTCCAAACATCTTTCCAAAAAGAACATACCGTATATACTCGAGTATATATGGTATTAGTTTGCCTTTCCACCAGCAATGTAGAAGTGTTCCCTTTTCTCCACATCCTGAATTATCTTTTTATGACTTATGTCTATTTTTTTTTTTTTTGAGTCTCAAGCTGTCGCCCTGGGTAGAGTGCCATGGCATCACAGCTCACAGCAACCTCCAACTCTTGGGCTCCAGCAAGTCTCCTGCCTCCGCCTCCCAAGTAGCTGGGACTACGGATGCCAGCCACAACGCCTGGCTGCAACCAAAAAATAGCTGGGCACCTGTAGTACCAGCTACCCAAGACAGTACCAAGTACCAAGCTACTAAAGACAGCTTGAGGCTCTGTCTCAAAAAAACAAAACAAAAAAACACCACTCACTTATATATGAAAAGTCACAAACTTCCATCACAAAAAAAAAAATAAAATAAAAAAAAATCAAGAGATATCAAAGTTTTTATTTATTTTATTTTTTGAGATAGGGTCTGGGTCAGTAGGCTAGAGTGCCATGGCCTCAGCCTAATTCAAAGCAACCTCAGACTCTGGGCTCAAGTTATCTTCCTGCCTCAGCCTCCCAAGTAGCTGGGACTACAGGTGCCCACCGCAACACCTGGCTATTTTTTTGTTGCAGTTGTCACTGTTGTTTAGCAGGCCCAGGCCAGGTTCGAACCCACCAGCCTTGGTGGCTGGTGCCCTACCCACTGAGCTATGGGCGCCGCCCTGTTGTAGTGGGATTCTTGAAGCAGTTTTCCAAATTTCTGTGGTCTACCTAGCCCACTTTTTTGTTGTTGCAGTTTGGCCAGGACTGGGTTCAAACCTGCCACCCTCGGTATATGGGGCTGGTACCCTACTCACTGAGCCATGGTGCCACCTCAGCTCACTTTTATAAAAGAAAATGTTGGCTGGTTCATGTCTGCAATCCTAACACTTTGGGAGGCTGAAGCAGGACTGCTTGAGCCCAGGAGTTCAAGATCAGCTTGAACAAAATTCTCTACAAAAAATTAGAAAGCAAAACCAAAAACACCACCACTAAACCCTGGCTGCCCTTTGGCCAAGAGCGAACAGGGAAAGTGCTGAAAGGATTCCCTCATTCTCAAAGCTCAGAATGGGGCCAGGAAGGAAAGACAGCAATACAGGAGCCATAAGTCTCACTGTCCCTGAGATGCCCGGGCGGTGTAAGTAAAGTGAACCAAGTTCACCCATCACAGGGTTTGGCCCTGTCACAGCCTGATTTTTTTTTTTTTTTTTTTTTTTAAGAGATAGCTTCCTTATGTTGCCCAGACTGGACTTGAACTCCTGGGCTCAAGAGATCCTCCCACCTCATTGCATTTTCCGAAAGGACATGCATGTGCCATGTAGCTATAGCCATGTGCCATCTCACTTAGCCCTGCTGGGTTTTATTCAACATCTTCAGGTTTTCGTAGATACAGTGAAGTCTCAGCATCCTGGCATGGACAGTGTTATGGGCTGAACTATGTTCTTGCAAAAATTCAAATCTTGAGTTTCTTTTTTTTATTTCAGATTGACACAAGGATACAATTAGGTTACAATATTTATGTTTGTTAGGAAAGGTGCCTGTTGTAGTTGCGTCCCAAATGTTGAATGGCTAATCCCCAGTACCTCAGAATGTGATTGTATTTAGAGGCAGCATTTTTACAAACATAATTTTTTTTGTGTGGTTTTTGGCCAGGGCTGGGTTTGAACCCACCACTTCTGGCATATGGGGCTGGCGCCCTACACCTTTGAGCCACAGGCATCGCCCTCTTTTTTTTTTTGAGACAGAGTCTCACTATGCCACCCTTGGTAGAGTGCCATGCTGTCACAGCTCACAGCAACCTCAAACTCTTTGGCTTAAGCGATTTTCTTGCCTCAGACTCCCAAGTAGCTGGGATTACAGGCGCCCACCACAATGCCCGGCTATTTTCTTATTGCAGTTGTCATTGTTATTTAGCAGGCCCGGGCTAGGTTGAAACCTGCCAGCCTCGGTGTGTGTGGCCGGCGCTCTACTCACTGAGCTCTGGGTCCCGAGCATACAAACATAATTAAGTTAAACTGAGGTTATTAGAGTAGTCCCTAATCCCATATGCCTGGTATCTTTATAAGAAGAAATTTGGATGGGGACATTATGGGGGAAGACCTATAAAGACTCAGGGGGAGAACAGTTATCTACATATGTCTAGCAAAAGAGAGGCCTGAATAGATTCTTTCTTCATAGTCCTCAGAAGAAACCAGCCTTGCCAGCAACTTGATCTGACTTTCAGTCTATAGAACTGTGGGAAAATAAACCTCTGTTAAGCTGCCCAGTGTGTGGAACTTGGTTATGGCAGCCCTAGCAGACTAATACAGGCCAGTAGGCAGGTGGCTGCCCCTACTATTGGTCAGGCATTTGACACACATCTACTCATTTCCTCTCCACTATGTTTCTGAGACCAAGGTACTATTTTTATCCCTGATTTAGAGGAGGGACCAAAGGATGAGGTAGTCCAAAGCTCAACCCAAGTTACACTAGGTGGCAGGCTACAACTTGAAACCATGGTCTGTCTACTTTGTATCTTACCAACTTCATCTCTGAAGAGACTACCAAGGTCATCTGGTCAGACACCTTTACATTACAGATGGGATGCCAGAGGTGCTAGAACAGTAGTTCTCAACCTTCCTTATGCCACGATGTATTTTCATTGTTACAAAGGGGTTGCAACCGACAGGTTGAGAACCGCTGCTCTAGAAGCTCAGCAACGTGTCCAAATAAATATAGCTAGTGGAATAAACAATTAAGACTTATTACTCCAATTCTTACATTTTACTCACCAAACTTGTATGCCTTAAAATGGATGAGGATGTCTTAAAGCAGAGGACTGGATCTATGAAAGTGGTACCATATAAAGGCAGAGAGTTTACTACAGGCCAGGCCCTGTAAGGCAAAGGCTGGTACACCTCCCTGGACTCTCCTTCCGAAGGGAACCGAGTACTACAGGGCCTTCAGAGAGCCTACACCAGTGGCACTGACAATGAACAGATGAACCGAGTCACCAGTTCTCTGCCTTCTTGCACACCAGAGAACTACCTGAGCTGGTCAGCCTGGCAGGAAGATGACGGATTCTCAAAGATGACAGAGAAATCACAAACAAACGAATGAATCCTTCAAAGCAATGCATGGTCAGGATGCCTGACTTGCTGTGTGACTAAGTCCCTTTACCTCTCCAACTTTCAGTTTTCTTATCTGGAAAATAGTAATAGGTACCAAACGCTGAAACTTATAACATGTCAGGCACTGAACTAGCTACAGTGCACACATACTTTGTCTGATTTTGTTTTTTTTATTAACAGCCTCACTATGTCGCCCTCAGTGACACAGCTCACAGCAACCTCCAACTCTTGGGCTTAAGCAATTCTCTTGCCTCAGTCTCCCAAGCAGCTGGGACTACAGGCACCAGCCACAACGCCCAGCTACTTTTTGTTGCAGTTGTCATTGTTGTTTAGCAGGCTGGGGCCGGGTTCGAACCTGCCAGCTTCAGTGTATGTGGCTGGCGCCATAACCACTGTGCTACGAGCACAGAGTCACTTTTTCTGATTTTTCTAACAGCCCTGGAGTATGAGAATTATCCCTGAGGCAATCTCAGGAGCATGCAGCTCAGATCTCCCTTCAAGAGGGAACAGGATGTGGGAGTGCAGGGAGTTTATAGTCTCCACCTGTGGGATCCATCACAGTATTCACCCTGAGGCTACTCTCTTCTCAGGGTGCCAGACAATAACTGATCACAGGGTGGGTACTAGAGCCAGGTCTTTTCTGTCCTAGGCTGGACTCCTCTGGTGAGTAATCTCTGCAGAGACAAAATTTCCTCAGAGCTATGCTGCTGTCTTTTCCTCCTCAGTCCTCCTCTCCTCCCCCTCTCCTTTCTCTCAGTCAGAACAGCATCCTGGAATGAAATTTCTCCTGCCTATTCCTGCTCCCTTGCTCCTTCTCTGTTGTCATTTCCTCCAACAAATCTCTTGCACATATAAGTCTACATTGGTATGTCTATTGCAGAGGACCCAAAATAACACCACCCGCACTTCAAAGTTTAGGAAACGGAGTGACTAACATCCCACATCTCTGACTCCAAAACCTAAGCTCTTCACCAATGGCTTAAAGAGTACATGGGGATCATGTCAGAATCCTGCTCCTTCATTTGTCAGCACAGTAATATTCAACAGATGAGTCCTTTACCTATATCCTCCCTACTTTATGGATAAGACCTCACCAAACCTGCTTACCTCACAACGCAGTTACAAGAATCAAATTAAACTGGTCCTCCAAGAAAAAAGGCAAAAAACACAGTATGTGAGTTGAAGATTCTGACAGGAAAGCATGTGAAAGCATATGGACAATGACCCCAAACCTGAAGGATTTTACCAAACCAAGCAGCATCAGGGCTCTCAAATGGGATAAAATGATTGTGGAATGGAGAAAATGAAAGGCAAAATTAAATACTCCAAACCTCCAGCTTTTCTACCTCAAGACTATGCATCTCTGTTCATGCTCACATAGCCAGAGCCTTTAAGAGTTTCTGCCCTGAATTAGGCACTCAGGAAGTAACTACTGAACCAGAACGACGTCCAGAAGATCTCCAACTGCCATCTCCTTGTCCTCTAAGACACAGGCCCACGCCTCCCCCACGGCCACAGGGCAAAGCAGGGTACCTGGCAGTTCATGTTGTCTTCAGCTTCAATGAGCTTCCCCCGATACACCTCGCCAGTGTTTGTCTCACATGTTACAATGTGGCCTTCAGCCTCGTGCAGGACTTTAATCGGCACACCAATAGACATCTCGGCAGGAAGAGAGTTCTACAGCAAGAGAGACAATAGTCAATGCATATTTCAGAGACTGAGAAGACACACAACACACATGTCTCCCTCAAGGCCTGGCATTCTTTAAAACCTAGCAAAGACGCGATCTGTATTAAAGAAAAACTCAGCTCCTGGCTTCAAGGACCTTATCTGGCAAAAAATATGCAAAATGTGGAATGGGGAGGAATGGACTAGATAGAAAATAAATGGGAATGAAAAAAAGAGTGCCTCACAACCTCAATGTGTCCATTTATTGGTATCGAAACAATTAACAGCCAATACTGTGTACATGTTAGGAAGAGGGGGCTGGAATGCATGTATAATATACTTGTTGATATATAGTTGTGGATGTTTCAATTTTGAGAACTATACTATAGACTTGAGCTATCCAATACAGCAGCCACATGCTATTTAAACTTGATACAAACGACATAAAATAAAAAACCCACTCTCCATGTCACACTACTGACATAGTGCAACACAAGGACCATATTCCAAGTGCTCAACAGCCAGATATGGCTACTGGTTAGTGTACTGGATAAATGGTATAGAGGTAGATCAGGGGGTTCCAACCTGAAGCCTATGAGCTGCATGCAGATTTTGAGAGGAATTTTTTTGCTTATCTGCAGTGTCAAATATCAAAGTAAGTATGCACAGACTTTTTTTTTTTTTGCTTATCAGTTTTCATTGGCGTTTGTGCAGTTAATGTGTGGCCCAAGCCAACTCTTATTTTCTCAATGTGTGGCAGAGGAAAAAAAAAATACTGGACACCTTGATGGAGACCAAACAGATATAGAGTAGAGCTGGGACCTGCCCAGGTAAATCCAGAACAAAAGGCTGTGCTTTTAATTCATCCCTTTGCTGCTCCACTCACTTAACCCATCAAGGCTAATGAGAAAACGTGAAATTATTCACAAAGTGACAACAAGCTCTACACTGCAAATGCTTATATTGAAGGAAAAACAATCAGGACAAGCCCTAAACTTTACCTAACTAAAATAGACAAGCGGTGTTTTTTAAATTCTGAGATAAACAATGACTCAAGACTGGAACGTATCATGTACATTCAAGAGAGACAGGTGATGGGTTGGGCCACATCTATGGTGCATATTTTTATCTATAACAAAAAAAAAAAGAAAAAAAAAAAAAGAGAGAGACAAGAGAACATTATTAAGTGGTAATAGGCTCCCTCGGTGAGGACCGTTGGCTTTCAGCCTTAGGAGTCTCGATTTTAGGCTGAAAACTATGGAGAAATCACTGCAGAGTTACGGGTTAAGGAATGACTGAGTGAAAAGTCAGCGACAATTACGAAGTGCATTGAACGTACAGTTTCGGAGCAGGGAAGCTTGTTAAAACGTCTTCAACAGCGTGGGAAGCATGACGGGCCAGTGCCCGAAAGGGACTGGAAGCAGAGAAGCAAAGAGCTTTAAAATGACTCGGATAGGATTTGAGGGGAAGAGAAAACCAACCAGAAATGACCTAAAGATGACTGCCTGGACGTTTCAAAACTCCGACCTGAAGAGGCACAGAAAGTGAGACGAATGCACTTTGGGGAAAAGCTAAAGAACTCACTTCCCGGAGTTAGTGGAAGAGTCTGATGTTTGTGTGGCCAAGGCTTCCCGCTCTCTTCCCCCGCAGAACCCCAGGCCCCCCACAGGCGCCGTGGTCTCCCCTCGCCTGTCCCCGGCCTCTCCTCACCGGTTCCGGCCTTCTCTTCGGCGCGGGAAAGAACGCTGCGAAGGCTGGAGGCAAAGCGAATGGCGGGCTCTGAGCTCCCAGAATACCACGCGTTCCCAAAATGCCGCGCGCAGGGCCCGCCCCCTTCCTTTCCTCAGTGGTGAGCGCGGTCTCGCCTCTGCTTCTTCCTCTCTTAGCCGGCTGGAAAACGCGGGCTGTAGCACAATAGTTCCGGCACCGGAAGAGAAGGCTGACGACTGGGCCCGGGGGCGGCCGGAAACACCGACCCTCGGGCTAGCACTGGGCTGGAGAAGGGGCTCGCGCTTCAAGCACCCCCCCCAGCCAGGATGGGCTGGACGGTAAGGCGGTAACCTGGGGCCTGGACCCTTGGATCGGGCGCGGCAGGAGTTGGGGCTGAGGGTCAGGACCTCCCCTTACAATTTAATCTTTGTAACCCGGCACCGCTAGCAAGAGGCGCCCCGCGCAAGGTGAGGCATCTCGTACGGATAGAGAAACAGATATAGAGTAGAGCTGGGACCTGCCCAGGATCGTCCTCAAAAAGGAGTCGGAGTAGATGCTCTGGGTGGGACCAGGGCTTAACACCTGAGACTGGCTACGGAGCGGGGCCCGGCAGCAGTCGAGCTTGTTGAGGGGAAGAACCTGTGGGAGCCTAGGTTCGCGAATTGGCAGAGCCTCGGGGCGGAGCTCAGAGAAGGGGCGGGGCTTCGGGAGAACCAATCAGGGAGGGCCTGCGCGGCGGCGAGGGGCGGGGCCTCCAGAAGCCCAGACTGCGAATGGCGGGAGAGAACTTACTTCAGGAGGCTGGGAGCAGCTAAGACTCGAAGCCTGGGGAAAGAGTGGGGCGGGGCTTAGAGAAGGGGCGGGGCCTCCAGATTCGAGAGCTGGAAGGGCAGGGGCGGGGCTTGGGGCGGCCCAGCCGACGCCTCGCGTTCTCCCCACTGCTGCGGCGGTGGCGGCGTAAGAGGAGGAGGAGGTGGAACTCTGTACACTCTCTGGCCGCTCTTCGGCCCCAGCTGTAGCCGAAGCTGTAGCCCGCTCCGGGCCGGGGCCATGGGCGCCCTGCGCTGCCTGGGTCATGAGGACGGAGGCGGAGGCAGCGGGCCCGACGCTCGAGCCCGGTCAGTGCATCTCCGAGGGCCCAAACCTCGCCCAGGGAACTAAGGAGGACCCCGCCCTGGCGCGGGGCAGGGTCCAGCTGCGCGACCTTGGGTAGACTCTTGCCTTGTTCCCGCCACCCTGCTCCGGTCATTCGTGGTTTCTGATACTCCCACGGCCGGGACCCGAGTCTGCATGGTGGGAGGGTCCAGGTGGCAGGAATGCCACCTGCCCCAGAAGCGAAAACTCCTGCTGGAGCTTCCTTGGGAGATCCCGTGTCTTAGAGGACCCGGAGGGGACTGAGGCTGAGAATGTCAGGGAACTGGCAGAGGAAGGACCTTTCCTGTGGCCGCCCAGACTGTGCGTTTAGTCTTGTTCCAGATCTTCACCCTCCGGTTCCTTCTGCCCCGCGGTAGCCTAAGCCCCTTTGGAGCGTAGAGCAGTCAGTAGTACCTTGGGCATTAGTTTGCTTGCTCAAGAAGTAGGGGAGGAGGAAGACGTGATTGTCGCTCTGCTTAAGGCACAGGCTTGCTGAGAAAGGGAAAGCGATAGTAAACTCGTTAGGTGAGGCACGCATCCCTGGGAGAGGTCAGGAGCGTATGGTCCCTGGGAGTGCTCTCTTTTGTGTTTGTAGTGCGGAGTAGAGTCTGATGCTATCCTGGGTCTGCGTCCCTATTCTTCCAATGGTCTATTTTTGTGATCCTAGACAAGATACTTGCCTTTCCTGATCTTCAGTGGGGTCACGGCTCACATTTGTAGGGAACTTTCTGTAAGGCTGGTGCCATGCAAAGTTGTTTACATGCATCGCCTCAATGCTCATAACGTTCTGGTGAAGGATGCTGTCCCTGCCATTTGCACTTTTGTGGATGAGCATGCTGAGGCTGAGAGGGGTTAAATATCCAAGATCAGTGGACCTTCCTTCTCTAGGGACAGCCCCCCAGGGGAAGCCAGGCCAGTGCCTTTCAAGGACACTGTAGCTTTCAGGCATTAACATCTGGCAGTAGCTTTTGTCTCAGAAGGCTAAAGCTGTTCTCAGGACAAATGCCAAGGCCTCACCTACCTTTATCACTCCCCCACAGGAGTGTATCTAGATCCCACCTGCTTGAGCCAAGACTGAGGATGTCCATCTGTGGATGTTTAGCCCTGCAGGGCCTCAGGATCAAGGTGTTCTGGGGCACAGGGTAAGGAAGAGGAGGGACAGCCAAGTCACCAAGGGCCCTAGAGGGCAGCTGTCCTCCACCACATTTTGCAGCTGGGCACAGGGGAAAGTACAGACAGGGTCATAGCCTGGGAAAAGATGGCCCATCTAGTTGGTGCCACAGTCCAGCCCACAGAATAAGGAGGGAACCCCAACACAGGGCTGTAGCCTGGGAGGACGTGGAGAGGTGAGCACTGCAATAACAACTAGGCGCAGACATCTCAAGGGATAAGGTCCTTTTGAAAAATGCCTTCCATTCATGAAGCATACCTGAGTGCCCACTCTGGGTTGAGGACCAGAAGGAGGCAAATGCAATCCTGTCTCCTCTATTTCCCAAGGAAAAATTCTCAGTCTGCCCAATGGGGAACGCAGACGCCACCTCCAGGATTCTCCTGAGAGGGTGACAGACCAGGGCATTGGGTGTTCAGAGATGGGAAACAGCATCTTAGACTAAGGGATATTTGAGAGCTAAGCCCAGGGAGTAAACAGCCTGAGTAGAGAAAAACAGAAAGGTGGTGTGTGGCTGTGGTGAAGGGTTCTTGACAGGGGTTGGGGTGCTGTGATGATAGCACAGCACCTCCTGCATAGAGATCTTCCATTGTTCACCCCGTTGCAGGCAATTATTTTAGCTTTGGGTTTTATTTATCTTCTTTTTTCTTTTTCTTTTTCTTTTTTTTGCAGTTTTTGGTGGGGGCTAGGTTTGGACTCGCCACCTCTGGTCTATGGGGCCGGCGCCCTACTCCTTGAGCCACAGGCACCACCCCGGCAATTACTTTAGAATACAAGTCTCTCAGATCATACTGGTTTTATAAAAGAAAAAATACATAATATAATTTCCTAGAGGTTAGGGGTTGGATATTTAGTTGCCCTTGTGTCCCCAGAGCCTAGTACACAATAAGTGCTTGACAAGTTCATTTCTTCCAACATTTATACTGAGTTACTACTAAGCGTCAGACACCAGGCACTGAGTAATTTATATATTACCCAATCCTGCTGAGTATTCTATAAACAATAGAAATTTACTTTTTCAAAATTGTAGAGGCAGGTCCAGTGTCTGGTAAAGGCAGATAGTAGTACAGTGCTGTCTCAGTGTCCCTACATGACAGAAGTCACAGAGAGGAGATGAATGCTGTATCCTCACAGGGCAAAGAGAAGGGAAAAAAATGGCCTCAGCCCTTGTATAGGGACACCAGCCCTTTTATGAGATAATAATTCATTCATGAGGGCTGAGCCCTCATTACTTAATCACTTCCCCAAAGGCCTCACCTTTTTCTTTTTCTTCTTCTTTTTTTTTTTAATGAGACAGAGTCTCACTCTGTTCGGTAGAGGGCTTGCCATCTTAGCTCACAACACTTTCCAACTCTTGGTCTCATGCAATCTTCTTGCATCAGCCTCCCTAGTAGCCAGGCACCTGCCACAATGCGGGCTAGTTTTTCCATTTTTAGTAGAGATGGGGTGTCACTCCTTTTTTTTTTTTTTTTTTTTTTCTTTTTTGCAGTTTTTGACCCGGGCTGGGTTCGAACCCATCAGCCTCATTGTATGTGGCCGGCGCCCTACCCACTGAGCAACAGGCGCTGCCTCGTGGCGGGTGGTGGGGTGTCTAACTCTTGGTCAGGCCATTCAGCCACCTTGACCTCTCAGAGTGCTAGGATTACAGGCAGGAGCCACCACCCCTTAATATTATCCCAATGAGGATTAAGTTTCAAAGTGAATTTTGGTGGGGACGCATTCAAACCATAGTTCCTGCCCTTAGGAAGCTTACAGATCAGTGAGGAGACATAGTGGCTTTTTGTTTTTGTTACTCTTGCTAAGCACTGTGAAGGAAACAGAGAATGCTGTGAAGAGGCCCCTGTACCCTCCTTTGGCAGAAAAAACCTCTTAGAGGAGGAGATTTTGATCTAGGACCTTCTTGAGTTGCAGCCTTGAGAACAGCATGTTTGTGTGTGTGGGGGGGAGTTCCAAACAGAAAGCCGTACTTGCAAAGGCCCTGGGGCAGAATGAAGCCCAATCGGTTCACATGCTAACTGAACTCACAGGTGAGGGACAAGATAAGGCTTGGGCAGGCCCTGCAGGAGGCGTTGGTAAGGGTTGAGAATTCTTTTTTTTTTTTTTTTTTTTTTTTGAGACAGAGTCTCACTCTGTTACTCGGAGTAGAGTGCTGTGACATTATAGTTCACAGCAACCTCAATCTCTTAGGCTCAAGAGATCATCTTGCCTCAATCTCTTGAGTAGCTGGGACTATAGACACCCACCACAACACCTGGCTAGTTTTTCTTTCTTTTCTTTTTTTTTTTTCAGTTTTTGGCTAGGGCTGGGATTGAACCTGCAACCTCTAACATATGGGGCTGGTGCCCTACCCTTTGAGCCACAGGTGCCGCCCCTTTTTCTTTTTCTTTTTCTTTTTTTTTTTTTTGAGACAGTCTCACTGTGTCACCCTCAGTAGAGTGCTATGGTGTCACAGTTCACAGCAACCTCAAACTCTTGGGCTTAAGTGATTCTCTTACCTCAGCCTACCAAGTAGCTGGCAGTACAGGCGCCCACCATGACGCTGGCCATTTTTTTGTTGCAGTTGTCATTGCTGTTTAGCTGGCCTGCGCTTGTTTCAAACCCAGCAGCCTTGGTGTATGTGGCCGGCGCCGTAACCACTGAGGTATGGGCGCCGAGCCTCCGTTCTGGTTCTTTAGACTCTGAACTTTGCCCAGCTTCGCGGGATGGCAGAGGAGGGCCCTGCATCCCACGTGCCCGCTTGCCCCCACCTCGGGCTCTGCACATGCTGGTCCCCCTCTGCCCTGTGCTCCCTGGCTGACACTTCTTTCATGCTTACTGCTGCCACCTTCCCTAGCCCGGGTCTCTGTTTATCTTACATATGTTTTTGCCATCCACCAGGACAAAGATTTTGTATCACTCACCTCAGTATCGCCAGGATATGTGCCAGACACTTGCTAGACTCTTGGGAAATATTTAGCAACTGAATGAATCAGACCAAAGTCCCCCCTTTAGGATGGCCAAACTCAGTCCAGCCAGTGGCAGAGTCGGGACTGGAACTCTAGATTGGGCCCTTTCTCCTCCACCTCACAGCCTGGCGAGGGCAGACTGAGAAGTGTCCCAGGGATGGTGGGGGACGCAGCTCTCAGGAGCATTCCATGGGCTACATAGCTTATATATGAGTCTGATCCTCTTGGCCATGGTCTTCACACCCTGATGGTCCTGCAGTCTTTGGAGTCAGGCAAACCTCTAGGAGCTCAGAGATGTGTACCTGCTGAGTGCTGCCCACCTGCTGGCCCTGGAATGAAAGCAAAACAGCCCTGTCCCTGCCTCCTCGGGCTTCTGCTGAAAGAAGGGCTCTGGGGCTCTGGGGGCTGTGAGTGCACATAGTGGGGCACTTGGCCCACAGGAGGCGACACTGTGGAGAAGTGACCTCCAAGGGCAGGAGTTAGCTCAAGTACCTGGAAAGCCAAGAGTTTCCATGCAGAGGGACCAGGTATGCAAAGAGACCATGACAGGTGAAGGTTCTGTCTGGAGGGTGGTCTGCTGAGGGTGCTGGGCAGCAGCCATCAGGGTGTTGTCCTAAGGAGTGGGACTGCTCCAGTGAGGCATTTTGAGTAGGGCCAACCAGCTGTGGCTGGTGTTTGGGGAGATGGCTGCAGTCATAAGGAGAATGGTTGTGGGGGCAGAGGGCTGTGAGAAGGCTCCTGAGCAGCCCTGTGGATTGCAGGCAGGGGCTCCAGTGGGAGCGATGGGGGCAGGCTGTGTGCCAAGAGTCTTCCCCCTCTGTCTGTTTCTGTACAGGGGACTTTGTGCAGCTGCCCGTGCCCATCATCCAGCAGCTCTACCACTGGGACTGTGGCCTGGCCTGCTCTAGGATGGTGCTGCGGTGAGTGGCCAAGCCCAGGGCTGGAGACCCAGACCCTTCCCGTGCACACCATCTGCTCTGGCGTGGGGAGGCACGGGAGAGACCTGGGTGGGATTCACTGTGTATATGGCTGCCTTGGTTGGGACTTGAAGGAGGCCCAGCTTCTACCTACGCCCAATTCCGTCTGCAGAAGTGATCCAAGACTGGGGTGGGCCTTCCAGGTCTCCACTCTGGGAAGAGCCACCTAGGTGCCTAGGCCTGGTCACAGAGCAGCCCCATTACTGAGATAGGACTCCTGGACTCAGTCTCCTAGGAGACTAGGGTGCTGACCATTGAGCTGAAGCTGTGTGACTATCACAGGGACTTTGACAGTGCCAGGGGAAATTCAGCCATCACCTGAATTTTCAGTTGGCTGCATGGAACCACCCATCAACCGCTCCCTCATCTATTTTACATCTTGGAATTCCTGGAAAGATGGGGTTCAGCCAAAGAGTTTTTTGCCTAAAATTGTGAAAACCATCGATGGTTTTCATCTTGGAGACAAGGTAATGAGGCCAGAGAAGACAGCGACTTGCCCAAGGCTCCAGGGCCAGGACAGTGCCCCTGGCAGCCCAGGCCCTGACAGTCCTCAGGTGGTTTCCAGGCAGACCATGGGTAGGACATAGGGGCTTCACGATGGAGAGAGCCTCTGGGGAGTGGGAACTCTGACGGTGGCTCTTGGACTTGTGGTGGAGGGCAGTCAAGCCAGCTTCCCCTTAAAGTGAGCCCACCTCTGTGTGCCCACAGCTACTTGGGCCAGCTGGACGACGGTGAGTTTGAGAGCGCCCTGCAGGAGCTGCAGCTGACCAGGAGCATCTGGACCATCGACCTTGCTTACCTGATGCGCCACTTTGGTGTGAGGCACCGCTTTTGTACCCAGACCCTGGGTGTAGACAAGGGCTACAAGAACCAGGTACACGACCAGCTCCTGGGCCTTTCTGCCTGGGACCACACAGAGGTGCAGGCCACTTGGAGCAGTGGCAGATGGCTATAGGAAGGATTTGTGAGCCAGTCAGAGCAGGTGATCTAGATGTCCCTCTTGCCAGAGGATCTGGAGCGCTGAGTCCCTGCCATCCTCAACCTAAGGCAGACCCAAGATCTCAGAGCCTGTCATTCTGACCTCGTCTGGACATCATTTGTCCATTTTCTTCCTGCTCATCAGGACAGGCAGCTCTAAGCTGGGTGATTGGTATTCTGAAAGAAAACCAAAATATTGTCTTGTCTTTCTTTTTTTTACTTTCTTTTGAAAAATAATGCCAAAGTAATCAGCCACGTCAACAAAGTGTGTTCTGGGACGACACCTGGTTAAGCTGAGCTATGGCTGAGGTCCCTGGAGGATCCTGTCACATCCCCGCCCTTGCTCACTCACGACAGGCCCATCTGTCCAGCACCTGCTGTAGCATACAAGCCCAAGGGTGGCTAACCTTCCTCGGGGAGATGTCCAGCAGCCCACCCACCTCTTGAGCACACTGCTTATGCCTCCGTGTGGTCCTGTGCACTCCCAGCTCAGGACAACAGAGCGCTCTGAGAGATGTGCCATGTGCCATCTCTTGCCACCTCCTGCCATCTTCACCTTGGTAGCATGGTCTTTGCTTCATCCACATGAAGCAGGAAGAGCCAGAGGAGCAGTCGCTGCAGCCTGCCCTCCCTCTCCAGCCTCTTCAGCCTGCCCTCCTTCTCCAGCCTCTGCAGCCCGCCCTCCCTCTCCAGCCCCTGCAGCCCGCCCTCCCTCGCCAGCCCCTGCAGCCCGCCCTCCCTCTCCAGCCCCTGCAGCCCACCCTCCCTCTCCAGCCCCTGCAGCCCGCCCTCCCTCTTCAGTCCCTGCAGCCTGCCCTCTCTGTTCAGTCCCTGCGGCCTGCCCTCCCTCTCCAGCCTCTGCGGCCCGCCCTCCCTCTCCAGCCCCTGCAGCCCCCCCACCCATTTTTTTTGAAGTGTTTTAATTATTCTGACCAAAAGATTTGGTTAGAAAATTTGCTGATACGTACAGAGAAGCATAACCTTTCATAGTGAAATTTTTGGAGCAGGCCATGGTGCCTCCCACCTATAGTTCTAACACTCTGT